>JAPYZO010000241.1:0-32500 GCA_030522905.1 Torymus flavipes | reverse complement strand
AGGTCTATTGTATTACTAAAAATTCTCCGAAAAGTTTGCGGACTGAACTAACCGACAGTTTCTTGATTTTCGGCATTGTGCAGAGAAAAAAATGGGAACGTGCATTCACGAGGAGTAGGCCAGAGAACGGAGGGCTGAGTGGCTGGACACTGACGAGGAAGATGAGGAGGAATCCGTCAATGAACAGTGGCCGTGGTCCAGTAAGCGTAGCCGTAGGTCGACCAAGCCGCCGGAGACCTAGAAGCGAGCTCAATACGACAACGAAGACCGCGAGAGGGGCCACGAGTGCGAGATGGTTAAGTTCAGTTTCCGCCATACCGGCAAAACCGTCAAGACCAAGCGGTTCCACTGGACCGTCTACGGCTTTCCCGGTTGCGACATGGTGAGGAATGAACGAGGCTCCCTGCGCAGCGACAAATACTACGTCACGGGATTGAACAATCAGTTACAATTTTACTTTCTGATAGAGGCTTTGAAGAAGAACGATGACACTTTCTTCGGATTTTATTTGTGCGTTCTAGGCATCCACCGAACTGAGGTTTCGATAACAACTGCTTCATGCTTCATGCTTAATTACAAAAATCATGAGCACAAGCTTCCCAAAGTTAAAGGAGTGAGATTTCCTCGCAAGCCTGCATGTAGATACTTGGGCTGCATTTCAAAGGCTGAATACATTGAGGATGACTACGAGCAGTGTTCCTACATGGAAAATGGAGACCTCACTCTGCGAATCAGAGTGTGGGGAGAGTTTAATACGCAACAACCGACGTTACAAGACCTGAAGAAGTTTGTTAAAGATGGTCAAGTTAGAGATGTCATCCTGGATGTGAATGACAAAAAGTTCACAGTGAGCAAAAAGCTATTAATGGAGCAGAGTCCAGTTTTTGCAAAGATGTTAAAAAAAACTAAGAAGAATGAAAAGGTAAAAATCACAGATATCAGCCCTAATGTTATGAAGCAGCTGCTTACTTATATTCATACTGAACGAGCTACCAAACTTTTTAAATACTCAAAAGAACTTTTAGCTGCAGCTGATACGTACAAATTGAAGAATTTGAAAGCTATGTGCAAAAGTGTTATTGATTAAATGACTAAGTTATTCATATATGTTGCATTATATACATCTTACGTGTATATCAAGGTACTTCTTTTTTATTTTTTGAACTTTATGTAATAATCTCTCTTATTACTAATTATTATTATGATGGAGACTTTCTGTAATTTTATCTTTGGTGTTTACAATTAATAATTTATGATTATTTAAGTTATTTAATAAGACTATTATGACATACTCTGTAATTATTGTACTAAAATAAAAAAATTTGGTAAATGTTTTGTAAGTTAAATAAATCAAAGTAATGAAAGTGTTGTGTTTGTTTATCACAATTTCTTTATTCGGTCACCTGTATTTTTGCGTGTGCCAGAAATTGAAAAAAAATTGTTAGAAAGGATGAAAATAGATTTTGACTTACTCTATGCATGTAAATGGACTTAAACGATAAAATTTAAATATATTACTTATTTAATAATTAATAATGTAGTCCATAGCAAAAAAAATTCAATTTTTGTTTCAAAATCAATAATTCTGATTTGCATGCTTACTATTTAATATTTCCTTGTCCTTGAAGCAATTAAAAAACCGGTTTATATTTGTCGGTATTACCTACACGGGAATATGATTCGAATCAACGACCGCCAGCAAATTTTTTGCCTATATATATAGAAGTTATTGTCAAATCTGTAACTGAGTGCATATAGATTTTTTATAAGTTTTTCACACATTAACAAACTTCAAACGCGCGTACTATTTTGCTTTTTGGTTATTACCGGTATTTTTCACTATTAGTTAGTTTTAATTATAGTTTAAATGATAAGATAATAATTAGATACATTTTTAATTAAATGTTTACTTTCACAATTTTTCTCGACCTCAAATGTAACAAGAATTCATTTTATGGTATGACATCGAATATATGTAACACAACAAGTAAAAACAACGAGTAATCGCAAGAATACATTGGTTTGCTAAAGTAAGACTGGTGCCTCTTGATTTAAGTCTGATCTGTCTCTACTTTCAAAGACATATTCAATTCAGACTATTTGTTATTTTAGAAATAACAACGGCATCGTCGTTATCCATATTGAAAAGACAGTACTCCTCGCACTTTGCCACTAGATCGTCTATCTCATATATAATCGCTGCATTGAGCAGTTCCAGCAACAGTCTTCCAAAATCTTTGATTTTTCCAGTATATATATAAGACAAGATGGCGTTGACGACTTCCACGTCCAGATCATTGATCTCTACGATTTCGCATTTTTGTTCTAGCGTCTCCTGGTCGAACATCTTCTTGAATATGTTGCTTTTCAAAGACAGTATATATTTATGAGCCCGAATAGATGTGCCTCTAACGTTCAAAGAGACGTCGCTGTAGAACTTTTTGTTTAGTAGCAGTTGGCCGATTTCGTATCGGGGAGAAGACTCGTGCACATCGTCAGCAGCGCTTTTCTTAAATCTTCTTATGGAAAAACAAACGTGAAGAAGTTTCTGGTCGTTCTGCGTGCTTTTTGTCAGATAATCCAGACGGAAAACCATCGCATCGACTACTCGCATTTCTGTCTTTGCCGCTACAAACACATGCTCGGGTTCTTCCTCTTTTGAATTATTGACCAGAGCTCTAAGTATCACTTCGTAACCATAATCATCTGAAGATATGTGAAGATAATTTTTAAAACTCAATTTAAAATAACACGAGTGCGTCGAGATATCCAAATCTGGTGTAACCTGATGGGGTTGATCCTGGCTGAAAGTTAGATTCTCAAAAATCAATTCTTCCGTTGGTTCTTGGTTAAGAACGAATTCTCTCGACGGGAATTCATAATCTAGAGTGCGTAATGTTTTATTGTCTTTTATTTTGAAGACGATGCATGTATTTTCTTCTCTACACTCTTCTGATAGTGTATTCGGCATTTTTAATCGTCTAGCAGGGATAAAAAGTAGACTGACTTGTTTACTAATTATTATTTTTTAGCTTCCACAGCTCCAACATTTAAACACTCAAATAACAACTAACTTATACATCGAGAAATCGAATCAATCTATTGAGATAGATACATCAAAAAATTATAATTGGTACTCGAAAAAATTTCTCATCCTCGTGTGATCACGCGACACTGCCGTGAAATTCGATTCTAATAACAGAAAAAAAATACAATTTTGTCAATACATTTTTATAATCTACCAGTACACCGGTCGAAATCATCTAGTTTTGTGAAACGATTTTTCGAATATTTCTTAGCCATTTTCTGGCGAATTGGCCGAAATCGCTTAAAAGCTATTGAATGTTTGAAAAATCGTTTAAAAAATGGGAGAAAAATTGATGATTTCCACCAGGGTAGGAGCAATACTAATTCATAGATTGAATGTTCGAATAGGTGATAAGTAAACCTACTTATTGTTTTACTCTTAGCCCATGGTTCAAACTTTTTCCTACAATTACTATCTATCACTGGTTAATCTCTATCTTTCGAAGCGACGATTTTGGTATCAATTGTTCTTTCCTGAAAAAACACAATAAAATTTCAATATTTTGTATGCATATCTAATAAAAAAGAAAAGTAATTAGTTACAGCAGCTATAAGTAATTATATATTATGCAAAATTTTGAAAAACTGACTTTCGATTTAGAAACGGCAATATTTTCCCAAGCAGTTAATTTTATTGTACTTAAAAAGAAAAAGAAAAACCGACATTAAAATATTTGCCTAGAGAAATTATTTCAAATACCAGTGTCTCAAAAAACAGCCATGCAAACGCCAGATGATGTACATGTGCTATTTTTGCTACTAATTTTTAAGTAGATCTATAAATTTATATAAATATTTCGTTCTCATCATATAAATAATTTAAATTTAATCCCAAAAAATCGCTCACCACATTTAAAATTTCTGCAGAACAGCGTTAATAAATAATCCAATTGCAATTCCTCAAACGAATGAAATTAAAAAAGAAAAATCACTGCTCTGCCGCACAGGTCTACCAGGGCGACGAGAAGGAGTTCCACCAGCTGCACGAGCAGATAATCCGCAACAACAAGTGCTCGCCGCTACCGGGCCAGCCCAACTACGGCATCGTCGTCTCGTTCCGCGTGCTGCACGGCGAGCTCTGCCAGGTGCGCGAGGAGAATCCCCTGCTCTTCAAGAACATCTGCCTGACGAAGAAGCTCGGCTTTTCCGACGTCATCATGCCCGGCGACGTGCGCAACGATCTCTACCTCAAGCTCGAGCGTGGCGAGTTCGAGCGGGGCGGCAAATCCACCGGCAAGAACATCGAGGTGAGGATTCGATTCGCTTCTCTTTTCTTTCGTCTCGGGTACATAACAGGTGCATATAGCAAATGAGCTGCTGTGGTTGAGATCGTGATACGGTAATTTTAGAATCTTTCAATCTCGGATTAAACAGATTATTATGTTTCTTCAGTGTTTTTATATTGATAATTGTTATTACAATATACAATACTTATTAGATATCTGTTCATGTTCGGAAATATACATAAATAGTGAATTTTATGACAAAACTTTATTAAAATATGGCTTTATTTAACTTTGTTAAGCTTTTGAATTAATATTCTCTTTGAAATATTTATTTATAGTTTCTACCAAGTTTCAGTTGATTCATACTTTGAGGATGCATTGTTTCCTTGTGCTTTCATTAAACTTTGTTGTTTTGAATTTCCTCTTAATAAGTAGGAAATGCTATCGACAAACTAAACAACTTGCATTTATTATTTTTTTAATTAAAAAACTATATAAAATTTCTCTTTAAAATTGGTATTTTTAATAAACCGAGATCAAAATGGTTCCTACAAGATATCAATCTGTCTATTTCGATTTAGGTGACTGTTATGGTATTGGACGCCGAAGGCCAAACGCTCGAGGGCTGCCTTTTTGGAGCAGCTGGCATGGATGGAAGTCCAGAGTATCAAAGTTTGATAATTTACCACCACAACAGTCCGTCTTGGGCCGAGACCCTCAGACTCGCCGTCCCCATCGACAAGTTTTATGACAGTCACGTTCGTTTCGAATTCCGTCACTGTTCCAGTAAGTGGTTGAAATTATCCCCATAAACATTTTATCGACCTTTATGCATCCTGATATATATTATCTTAATAAACTTGTTAGCAGCAAACAACATCAATGAGATAGATAATTGATTATATACATTCGTTTGATGAGAAATATTGTTCTACGGCATTCAACACAGAATTTTCCGTAACATTACATACTACAAAAGAATTTAATATTATACGCCATTAGGCGACATTCCGCGAGAAAAGTATTTCGAGAACGTAGAAAAGCTAGCCTCATCTCCCCCCTTTTACTCACCATACCTTATATCTATACGTATATGTACGCTTTTGCCTTGCAGCGCGCGAGAAGAATGACAAGAAGCTCTTCGCCTTCGCTTTCGTACGGCTAATGGAGGCCGGGGGCGCGACCCTCCAAGACGGCCAGCACGAGCTCTACATTTACAAATGCGAGGAGCGCGCGAAATTGGACTCGCTGAGCTATCTCTCGCTGCCGAGCAACGCGCGCGAGCCAAATTATCCAGGTATACAGCACGCGAGGAAGGGCGAAATTATGCCTTTCAAGCTGGCTTTTTGGGGACTTTTCGTTCGGGATTTTACGATTTGTTTGAAGGCTTGGATGAATACCTTCGCGAGAGTAGTGTTTTCATCAGTGTTTTCGTTTTACGAGCACGGAATACGAAATGAGCGAGGTTGAAAGGGATTACGTGCGTTTAATTTGGCATAAATTCCTTTGATTATTGGCTTTTTATGATGTGTAATCAGTTTAATATTCCACGAGAGTTAAAATTATTTTATAAAATGATTTTGTCACAGAATGTAAAATTACTTTTAAGATATAAAACACGCGAAACACATGGAATTTTTAATCAATAAATATTTTATCCGAATACCGTGCTATTAAATTTTAAAATATAAATGTTACACAGAGTAATATTTTATCGCGAGCCTCAATAAATCAATAAATTGGCGTCAGAATAAATCTGTGCATCGACGTTCAATAGCAGCCACGTATTTTTAAAATACTTTTTACTCGTGAAAAATTTTAACATTTTTGAATATTTCAGGTATCGGGCCATTCACGCGTTCGCCAAAAGAAGGCGTGTTCGTCACGACTTTGCTCTGTAGTACTAAATTGACCCAAAATATCGACCTCTTGAGTCTTCTTCAATGGAAGGCCCATCCGGAGAAGATCTCCGAAGCCCTCGGGCGTGTGCTTCGTCTGGACGGCGAGGAGCTGGTCAAGTTCCTGCAGGATATTCTCGATGCTCTCTTTGCCATGTTCCATACAGAGGACGGTAATTCTACCGCCCATTCAGGTCTCGTTTTTCAGGTAAGAAAATTTTCATAATTTCCCTTTTTTCAAGTTCAAAGAATTTATTATATTATTACTGTAAAAACACTTTATTTTCAGGTACTCGTCTCGATATTTATCCTTCTGGAAGACTCCAAGTTCGAGCACTTCAAGCCCGTGATAAACGCGTACATCTCGGGCCACTTCGCCGCGGCCCTCGTCTACAAGGGCCTGATCAGCAGCGTGCAGCACTGCACCGAGTGGGTGACCGCGCCGGAGAAGATGGAGTTCATCATGAAGTGCTTCAGATCGCTTGAGTACATCTTCAAGTTCATCATACAGAGCAGGTTGCTGTACGCCCGAGCGACGGCCGGCCAGTACGAGGATAGCTTTCGCAAGGACATTTATTGTGTCTTTGCGGCGCTGAACAAGATGCTGGGACTGCCGTACGAAATGGTGCTGCCGCTCCAGGTCGCCTTATTGATATCCGTGCCGCCGGTATTTGAGCAGCTGATTGACGTGCTGTCGGTCTCGGAGGTGACCACGTTGACGTGTTCCATGTTGGACTCGGTACTGAAAGATTCTGCGCCCCAGGTGAGGATACTCCGAATATTTATCAAATGTATACAAGCATTATATCGTTGAAAACTGTTTAGGCTGATTGTATTTTTCTGGATTTTTAGCTTATTCAGGCGAAACTGGAGGCAATAAAGAGTCTCGTGACTTCTGAACTGTTCAAGGACGACGAAAGTAGAAACATGCTGCTTAGCACGATATGTAGACACCTGCGAATTCACTTAGCCAGGCGAGAAGAGCTTCGAACGTGTACTGAAATTCTAGGAGAAATTCTCAGTTTTATGTACAAGAGAGGCAGGGAGGGCAAAGTCAATAACTGCGTTCACCACGACGTCGAGACACTTTGTCTGGCGATTCTGGACGTCCTCATTCAGACAATCTTGATCATTATAAACGCTGGCGGTTCGGTATTAAATTGCCTAGTAGCTTGCCTGATGGGATTGCTGCAACTGCTGGACGAGTATCACTACGCGCGATTGTGGGAAGAACTGACCCTAGGAGGCGAGAGGAAACCTTTGAAAGACTTTTTGCTCAGGGTGTTTTTGGTGTTGAGAGAACTAGTGAGACAGGAAATTTTCCCTCCGGACTGGCTTGTGCTCAGAATGCAGGCGAACAATATTGTCCTGAAGTCCTTGCAAGAACTTGCTCAGCCACTCGCATTTAGGTATTCATTATACTTTTGACAGCAGTCTTTGGAATGAATATTTAACTTATGTATCATTTTGTTTTGATTTCAGATTTTTACACGGGAGCTTTGATTCCCAGTTATGGTCAACGTATTTCAACTTGGCAGTCGCGTACCTGACTCAACCCTCACTGCAACTAGAGCACTTTTCCGAAGTGAAAAGAGAGAAGATCGTGGAGAAGTACGGCGATATGCGCGTGCTGATGGGTTTCCAAATTTTATCAATGTGGTCTCATTTGGGCGAGCGGAAGCTCGAATTCATTCCTGGCATGGTCGGGCCTTTCCTCGAGGTGACGCTCGTGCCAGAAAGCGAGCTGCGAAAAGCGACGCTTCATATCTTCTTCGATATGATGGAGTGCGAACAGGGGGCTCGGGGAAGCTTCAAATCTGTCGAGTCAGAGCTGATAGATAAGCTGGATATCCTCATCAGTGAGAACAAAGGAGACGATGAATATAGGCAACTTTTCAATACTATGTAAGTTTTTATATTTTTGTCTGATTACATTAAGATCAATGAATCAATAACTTAATTAGTGTTTGTCAAGTGAACATTCTAAAGAAAAATATTTATTTTTTATTTTTCCATGCTATTAAGGGAGCATCTCAGTGCGGTGTAAGTTTTGTGACGTTTTCAAATACGTATAATCACTACGCACAATATTTTTGTTATTATTATTACTTTTATTATAATTTCTAGTATTACAAGTTATTTAAATTTAAGCACTTTTTTCATTTCTGTAGAGATTTGTCAATTTTGTACTTTTAATTTTGATTTGATTTATTTTTTATTACAGTTTTATTTATTATAAGTATGTAGAATACGATATTTTATAATTACATTTTTTCTTATCATTTAATTTGAGGTAGAAATATAGCTTTTTATCTTTGTAAATAGTAAGCAATACTTTCCTCAACACACGTTAATTAGCAATTTCTGCATGGATTATTTCCATTAATAATTTATAATTTTTTTAAAAAAGAATCAATTTATGAGAATGTGCAATAATGTGACTCATAGACATATTGGTTTTTTTCTTTTAAGAAATATTGTACATGAAAACGTTTTATTAATTTTCATTTAAATTATTTTATTCAACTTTATATTAATTGATTTCAAATGAAAATAATAGTATCTGTTGTTCATATATTTTATGATAATATATTAAAGTTAATCTTTAATTTTTTATGAGACCATAAATTATATTTCCATTAATTTTAAATCTTGGTAACTCTTTATTCACAATGCTTTATGCTAGAATGAATTCTTAATTCAGGAAGAAATCTATAATTAAGTAACTCTATTTTTTCATAAAAACTTTTCTTATTAATTTATATTTTTCAAGCAAAAGATTGCACAGACTAATAGAAAACAATATACTTTACAGGCTACTAGATCGAGTTCAGTCGGAAGATCCAACATGGAAGGACAGCGGCACGGCCTTCATAACGTCAGTCACGCGTCTGCTCGAAAGATTACTGGATTATCGGAGTGTCATACAAGGCGACGAGAATCGTGACAAGCGCATGTCGTGCACCGTCAATCTACTGGTACCCATTCCTTCTCTTTCTCCATATGTCTCTCTCTTGCCACGTGTGCGCGGATGCGGATATGTATAACACCCAGAAAATAAACACGGCGTTTAGCATCCAACGCAACACTGTGCTAATGTTGTTATATATCGCGAGGTGCTTATTGCCGTGCAATTTAATAACGCTCGTCTCTTGCGAAATGCTGCAGTCTCCGATGGAGATTCTGTGTGTGCGCGTGTCGAAGAAATTGCGCGAAGTCAACAGTAATGTCAGCCGTAATAAGAATAAATCAGCTTCTGTGAAGTCAAGTAAAAAAAATAGTACTAAAGACTGTTTTGACAGAAATCTCGGGATAGTACTGCTTTACGTGCAAACCTTTTACAAAAATGTGTTCTATTACGAGGAGCCGAAATATGATGTAATGCATCAAAACAGTTCATTGAAAATCACGTTAACTATATGAAATTGAAAACTTTTTTTTAATTCTCTTATACAATTGATTTTAAATTATAGAATAACATTTGTAAATTCGTTTTTTAATTGATTATATCAAATTTATTTTACATCGTACGTCGATTTGCAGAACTTCTACAAGAACGAATTCAACCGCAAGGAGATGTACTTGCGCTATATCTACAAACTACACGATCTGCACCTCGCAGCGGAGAACTACACGGAGGCCGGTTTCACGATGAAATTGTACGCGGATCAGCTAGGCTGGAGCGCAACGGTTTTGTCAGCCGATCACAATCACCCCCAACAGCCCGAGTGGCAGCGTAAGGAGCTCCTCTATCATAAGATCATCCATTACTTCGACCGTGGCAAGTGCTGGGAGAAGGGCATACCCCTGTGCAAGGAACTCGCTGTCCTCTACGAGACGAGGCTCTACGATTACGCCAAGCTCAGCGAAATACTCAAGGTGCAGGCGAGGTTCTTGGACAATATACTGACGCAGCTCAGGCCCGAGCCCGAGTACTTTAGGGTCGGCTTCTACGGGCTCAGTTTTCCGCTTTTTGTTAGGGTACGTTTTTATTTATTTATTTATTTTTTACTCTTTTTTATCGTTATTTGTAACGTTGATGAATAATGTCTCGTTTACTCTTGTTTAGAACAAACTTTTCATATACCGAGGCTTAGAATATGAAAGAATAGGGGCGTTTACACAGCGACTTCAAACGGAATTCCCAAGCGCACAGATTTTGATGAAAAACTCCCCGCCTGATGAGACTATTCTTTCTTCTGAGGGACAATGTAAGTAAAACATTTATGAAACAATAATTTAACAAAAAAAATTTTATTCTATAAAAAACGATTGTTTAAGTAAATTTCATAATTTGATTTTATTTGGATTTACTATTATGATACCACTAAATTATTAACTTTGTGAGTAATGTGAATATATCTTTTTATTTTTGTATTCTTTGAACGTTATTAATTGAAGGAATATTGAATTAAAGGAATACAGGAATTTTCATTATTAAAATATTTTATAGTCTTTTTAATTTTCATCTCATTAAATCCACACTTTTACAGATATTCAGATATGTAACGTAAAGCCAATTCCCGAAGAAGGCAGCCTCGGCTGCGGCCAATTCGAGGTGCCAGAGCGTGTGGTCGCGTTCTATCTCGTCAACGACGTGCGCCGCTTTGTCTTCGATCGGCCGCTTCATCGCGGCCAAGTCGACCGCGATAACGAGTTCAAGTCCCTCTGGATCGAGCGTACGACCCTCACGACTGAGGCGAAACTACCCGGTATCCTCAGGTGGTTCGAAGTCGTCGAAAAGCGCTCGGAATTGCTCGCACCGGTACAGTACGCCTGCGAGACGATGCAAAGCGTCGAGCGTGAACTTAGAAGATTAGTTGCACAGGTAATTTAGTAATGTGATTAAATCCCAAAGTGTGTTGGATATACCTACCATTTAAATTAAATTGGCATACAAATAATTCGATGGTGTATGTATAACTTGCAGAAAACATATATTATGATGAAATCACATTCATGTGATGCAAAGTTCATTGTTTATAAGAGTCAATTTATCCTTTAAAAAGTGGGAAAACTAAAATAGAGGAAATAGTACTATTTAATAATAAAAATACATTTTTATATATTTTTCGCTTCATCCATAGTACACAGCCGAGCCGCACCGCAACATCAACCCCTTCAGTATGCGACTGCAAGGTATCATAGACGCAAACGTGATGGGAGGAATAACTAAATACCAAGAAGCTTTCCTTACCACGGAATTCGCTCGACAAAATCCGGAGATGGTCCCCCACGTGAACAAATTGAAGAATCTCATTATTGACCAAATGAGCGTGTTGGAAGCAGGTCTGCTGCTGCACGGACAGATAGCGCCTGCCGGTGTGCAACCGCTGCACAAGAGACTGATCGAGAGATTCACGCAGCTAAAGCAGAGCCTAGGACCGCTGACGCGACAGAGACTCGTGCATCAAGACAGTATTATTAAGTGAGTATAATTTCATTGTTATTCAATAAATTGAAGGAATTTGCTGTTCTCTTGATGTTGACGATGAATTTTTATTGTGCATAAAGAAATTCGGATAAAGGCAGCTCGACTGATTGTGAGTGAAACACATTGGAAAATGCATATAAAGTTATGCTACCCCTAGACACATCTAAGTAGCTTAAGACAGTTTACGTTTACAGCATCTGAAATTCATACTATTATCATATAGAGTACTTTATAACGCCTCTAGCTTTTCTAGCCTTAGCCATTTTCTACTATAATCAAACTATATTACCCCTATAAGAATCGTTTTCAAGCGCTCTATCTCTCTCTCTCTTCTAGTCGATATCATAATCAATCATTTTTTAATTTTACAATCTACAATACAAACCTACCCAAAACACTAATTCGAGGCTCCCTTATTCTTCCAGTTCGCCGTTGCCGCCACTACCGGTGAATGACAAGCAGCGTCCGGCCACTCTGGAGTCGTCGGCGTCCATTTGCTCACGCATGTCCCGCGCCGACAGCGACACTCAACTCGACGACGAGGGCTTTTATTCCAAGGTCGACGGGGTCACCGCCAACGGAGGTGGACCAGCGCCGCCACCCATACCGCAGCGCGAGGTACGACCGCGTTCCGTTGGCTACGGCACGACGCCGCCGAGGCCGACGCATCAGCGTTCGCTCAGCAAGCCCCTGAGCCCGAAGCTGCCGCTCAGGAACTCGCTGTCCACGCCCGACGGCGCCGAACAGGCCAACATGCGCAGCTCGTGGAGCGAGCCCGGCTCCGAGCCCGCGCCGCCGTTACCACCCAGAGGATGCAGTGAGTTGCGATATTGTATATAGGGAAAATTTCTTGTACATTGTGTTTACACACATTGTCATCAAGATTTTTTCGTATTTTTCCATCTTCATTATAAAAGATACTCATTTGTAGATTTATAATAATCGCATACGAATTTAATAGTTTTCTTTTGTAAAAATATTATTAATTGCAATCCTTGTACAATACAATTTCTATGAATATTAATAGCAATTATTATTGAATTAAGACTTATTATTGAATAAAAAAAAAATTAAATATTAAATTAAAGTTTCTTCAGCAACGGACAAAAGAGATATGACATCGAGCCTGACGGCACCCCCAGCCCCACCGAAACGTCTCGCGCACAAACGGAACACCGACTGGAGCACTGAAGACGATCCGCGAAACTCATCCGATTCACACGATCTGCGCGATAGCGGAATCTCCACGCTTTCCAGTCTTTCCGACTTGCAGTCGCACCTGTCGAATCTCAACAATCTCAGCTACGAGGATTTCGAACCGCGCTCGAGATGCAACGACATCATGAACATTTCGCCACCCTCTGTGATAAGCGCTATGAGCATCTCCACCCTTAGCTTTTCGAGTGTCACTTTCCAGAACTCCCACGGACTCATGGGTCAAGAGGTAAAGATTATATTCATTTTATATAATACAAGTGGATATTTTATATGCTAACAGAGTAATAATTCTTTCAGGCAAGTCCACCACCGATACCCCCGAAAGCCCACCAAGACACTCCATCCGCACCGTCGACACTGGAGCGCGTGTCCAATCGAAATCATCACGGCCCTCCGAACAACGCTCACAGTGACAATTACTCGGTACCGAAATTACAGGCGCTTTCCGTCGCCTCGGATACAGAGAGTACCGTTTAAATAATGACATTTTATTATATCCTAGTCCATAGAACGTAATTTTATATAATCGTGAAACGTCAAATAATATCTCGAACAACGTCTGAAGTGGAAAAATAGAATTTATCATTCTGGCAATTTTGTGATACTCAAATACATTTGTGAGAAAGAATCAAATAATAAACGAACGTTTATTGAAAGTTTTAAGAGCAATCAAAATTTTCAACGATGATTTCTAATTTTTAATATTATTCTGCAATATTTATTAATATTCAAATCTATGAATCAAATGAAACTTAATGTTTGCTGGTTTCTTCGAAATATCAAAAAATTGTTGGAACGATATCAACGAAAAATTTGTTTTTCAACTTTTACAGTTGTTTGGGAATAAGAGTCCTTGATAAGTCGAATGAATCCGATTCGACAGCCATATTTTTTGTGCTTTTAAACTTTCTAATCAAAGATACGTGGCTTAAAGAGAAAAATATTCATTCCGTATATAAGCTTTTTAATAAAAAAAGGCAGCTTAGCTTTGTAATAAAAAATGCATATGATGACTATTATACTGTCGAGTCGAATTTCGCAAGATATGAGTATATGTGTGTGGCATTTAGACGATTCGCAATCAGAATATTTCTTAGATTATAAAATGACTTAAAATTTATAAGAGGCTGAACAGATTTTTTTGCAAGAAATCGATTTACATCTGCTGTAAGATAAGGCAAGGCTATTTTGCGTCTGTCTAGTCACTTTTAAAAAGAAAAATCATTCGAGTATTGCAGAATTCATAAGATAAGAATCATATGAAATCGACTGAGCGTTTCTATGTAAAAAATTGGATGTCTCCTATACACGAATCAATACAGAGCAGAAAAAATAATGTACAGCTCATAAGGTAAACTGTTTTTAGTAATTTTACATAAGAATTTTATAGTTATACTTTTCTGAAGGAAAATTTTAGTTGAAAACTGCATAACGTAAACAGATTTTGAAACGTAATTTATGAAAATATAAACTTGTATGATAAATAGTGTAGATAGAATATAATTAAAGTTTTGTTATTGAGTGGATAATATTGAAACATTTTAATTTTCGCATTTTTTCTACATTTTAAAAATGTTACATTTTTTATAATTTCTGCAAGTATATTATATAGATTTTATTTGTTTAAAATATATTAAGTTGTGTTTTATAAATACTGACTAAATACGATTTTATTTGAAAAATAGAAACCTAACAAATGGTATTTTATTTTTACTAATAATTACGTATTATGTTAGTTTAAAAAGTTATGTAACAAATAAGTAAATGTTCTGATATCGATAACAGAATTCTTCATAAGTTAATATACACGCATAATTTTATGAGTTATGTAAATTAATCAATGTAAACGAGTTTTAAGTATCGATTGATTATATTTTTAAGGATTATAATTTGAATGTATTGGAACTGCCTGATACCGACGTCGTATTTTAAGATATTCGCTCCGTTTGAACGCGGGACGTTCCATCTTTTCTGAGTGGTAATGTAGATGAGAAGCAAGAAAGCAAAAATCATTTGTCATAAAAATTTGTAATTACTGGCGTTGAAACGGATACATATATAAATTGTGTTTATTTCACTGGAAATATTCTCCTAAGTATTAATGTAACTGTACTTTATAATTTATTTATATTTTCAAGTGAGAATAAAAGTAATTTTCATCAATACGCTTTATGATTATTTTTGTTATCTGGAAAAATCAACAATATGTACAAAGTAAAATAAATAGAACAATTCGGTTAGGGTATATAAATTATTTATATTTCGTCAAATTTCTCCATATAAATATATACAAAAGATTCGAGTATTAAAGTAAAATACAATATTATATATAGTACGCTTTTTATACTTATTTTACGTTCTTCTTGGCATGTAAAGAATATAAAATTCTACATTAAACCTAAATAGAGTGAGATAAAGAAATTATCGGAATGTATACATTGCACAAATACTGAGCATTAAAAAATACATAAATTACAAGGAATGATAATTTTCATTCTTAGATAGATGATTGATGAAAAATGAGAATGAAGAGATCATATATGACAGTGAGCCTAAGAGATTCGATGCAACATCATCGAACTGACTGAGACTTCTTAAATTAACAAAAAATTACAATCATTCGTTTCCAAAGTGTTCAAACGACATAAAGCACAATATGAACAGGCACTCACACATACTTTGAATTCAATATATGGCTACGTTATTTTAAGTACGGTCATGGCCAGCGCTTAAAATACTATTTTTTCTTTTAATGTTTACTATTTATTCATTGCGTGTAAAATGGCTAAACCTAAAATAATTAACTCTGTAAGTTTGTACGACATTTTGTTGCTTTGTTTCTCTTGTTTTTGTTATGTAGACAAGATTGTCATACGGACGTTTCTGCATTACTATTAATATCCTTCCTGAAATGATAAAGTTTTATGTTAATATTTTTGTTTTATTCAGATTGGTTTATTATTATAAAAGAGTACGGAACTAGAAAAAATTAATAGAGTAAGTCGTTAAACTCATATTATATTGTTTTAAATTATAATATATAAATTAGTATTATTAGATTTTCGGACTTCATTTCATTCATGTGCAATTTTATACCCATATTTCATGAAGTGAATTTTTCAAAGAACTGATAATACCAATAAACATTCCCACAGTAGATTAAATTATAAAAATATAAAAGACGTTATTAATAAAATTTTCCAAGTACTCTTTTATTACATCGATTTAAAAAGTTGGGAAATTAAATATGGATTTTCGATTAAGCTTACCTCTTCACTGTTAGTTGTTATTTGCCCAAGCCAAGCAGTATGAAAAAGAGTAAAATTATGTCATAAGTATACCAGCACCAGAGTTAGTTTATTATTGGATTAATATAATTCAGTTTTGCAATGTTAAAAATTTTAGAACCATAAGACGTTGTGCATGCAATCCTTGATCTTAGATTATTCTCCAAATAATGAAACAGCTTAATTCTTTTAAAGCACTATAGGATATCGTTCTTGAACAATATACTCACTCAGTCTCAGCGATCGTGTGTTCATACTGTAGCTGCTGCTGCTGCAGTTGTAGCTGCCTGAGGGCAGCGAGCTCGTTGCTGTGCTGCTGGAGGTCGTGGCTGAGCGAGCCTGACAGCATGCGACTGCTTATCGGCATTATGTAGTCCGACGTGTCCTCGAGCATCGTCGGCGTGATTTTGCCGCGTTTCAGGCTGCCGTACCTATCCATACCCGTGTTCAGGTTGTCATGGTACGAGCCGTGCAGACTGCTGCCTCGTTTCAGACTTCCGTATCTGTTGATGAGGGTTGAGAGATGGTTTAATTTTTGGAGAGATGCAGAGAATAAAGATTGGGTCTAATTTATATGTAATACTTTTACGATTAGGAATAAAAAGTGTTTATTCACTTAACAGACTTATAATTTTACTTTTGTTTACGTTGTCAATATGAATGCAAGGATTTGTATAATTATATATGTAACATTATAATTATAACGTTCGAAATATTTGGACTTTTCTATTATCATTTTAAATAATTCCTCATCTTAATTCATAACGATCATAGGTAAAATAAGAAAAACCTTATAAAAGTAAAAACTACAAAGAAAACATTTACGGGAATCAGTTCTATCTGTTTTCAATTTGACTTTTTATTTTATTAAAAATTTTCTAAATCGTTTAATAAGAATATCGAGCATTGATAGCTTACCGATCCGTATAGCTAAGATTGTCGTGATTCATTTTGTGCAGTGCCTGGCCCCTCTTCAAGCTCCCGTACCTCTCGTACCCATTGTTAAAATTATCGTGATTCGAGGTCTGCGAGTGATGGCTCATGCTCGAGCTGAGTATCCTCGAGGGCATGGAGAGCATGTAGGGCGTGGGCGAAAGCGGTGGATGCACCTGCTGCTGTAGTTGTTGCTGTAGTTGCTGCTGCTGCTGCAGTTGCATCTCCTCCTCGGTCGTGGTGTAGGGGTACATGTACTTGTCGGCTATGTGGAACTTCTCCTCGGCCTCCGAGTAGTTCTCGTCTGGGTGAAGTTTTGGGTGGTGCAAGTTTAACTCGGCGTAGGTGAGAGGATTCGGACTGGCCGTCTTCGTTGAGGCCATCTCGTTGTCCGACATTGTGCCACCTGACCACTGGCTGCCTCGTGCATCTACTACTGTGAGGAAAATTTATTTATTATTATTTGACAAAGCTGTATTCAAATGCATTTTGAATATTTTTAAATTAAAACATTTCTTCTATTTTGAAATTGGTGGCAGGTTAAGTATCTTAATAAAATCACACTTCAATTTCGAAATTTCTAAAATAAATCCGAAAAAATACTTTTCTACTCGTAGCTAAAACAATCTCGACTTACTATTAGCGCTAGCGGGTAAATACGCCTCGGGCAGCTGCGAGCTCCACCTGGGCGCGTAAATCGGTTTGATATTCGGGAACAAATCGGTGCTTGAACAGTGCAGCACGTTGAGAGGCTCCGCGGCGTTCGCCGCTATGTTCGGCAGATAGGCGTGCGACATTGGCGAGTCGCGTTGCTGCTGCGTCGTCACGCCCATGTTCTTGTGCGCCTTCGTGACGATGGCGGACTTGGACACGCGTCCGCCCGTCGGCTCGTCGTCGTCCGAGCTGTGCGAGCTGGCGCCGTCTAGAGTGCGGCCTCGGCCATTCCGCTGCGACGCGTCCGAGTCCGACTCGGAGTCACGTCTCTGCTGCGCTTCGCGTTCCTGCTTCGCCTCTGTAAAATTTTTACGAGAGAGTGTTTAGTATTTGCTTTGCTACATTTAATTACGACAAATGGAGTTTTTAATAAGGATTTTTTCGTTAAATTATTTTTGTACTTTATGTATTTAAACAAGTATCGTTGACATACCATTTCTCTTAAATCTCGCAGAGTGATTGCTTCGTTTAGTGATGTAAGCTCCACGATCGCTGTTGTATGTATTACTTGTCGATGTCGACGTATTGCGGAGCTGCGTGTCGCTCCTGTAGGGACTGGATCCGGTCTTGTTGGTGCTCCGAGACGTAGTGCTGCTCGTCGACACTCCGACGTGAACTCTTTTGGAGTTCGCGTCTGTCCCTCCGTATGTCGACGAGTACCCGATCCCAGACCGCTAAACACAAAATGTCATTCACATTTTTATTATAATTTGAACGGTAAAATCAGATAAGTTTTTTTTTAAATGAGAACATTATTCCAATGAAAGAATAGATTAGTAATTCGTTCAAAACTTAAATTTGTGTTGTAAATAAACAAATTTTTGTCATCAGTATAATAAGTTTCAATAGAAGAAATTTTACTAACCGTGATCCCAGTGTTGACGTTTTGGCTACTACTCCCATTAACCATGCTGACGTCGAGCAGCGGCGCCTTCTTTCCAATACACTTGAGCAGACTCAAGTACAAATTCCTCCTCACTCTACCATTGACGAAACAGTATCCCACGAGGCTGAATATCGCGTGCAGGACGATCGACACACTGAGCATGTACGACAGAGTAGGCGAGTTTTCTGAGGCGCCAAGAACAGCCAGAGTCCACGTGGCACCTAGTAGTGGCAACGAGGCGACGGACAACCAGAGAAGCGTGCGCAGGTTGCCGAAGCCCATTATATGCTCCTTGAGGGTAAACGCTGCGCGCACCGAAAGTACGAGGATGCAAACGTTCATCGAGACCATGATGCAGATCGGACCAATCAGCGACCAGATCACGTTCTCGTAGATGGATAGCCAGCAGCTGGAGTAGAACAGTTACAGTTAGTAATATGATAAGAAAATGTAAGTTTCGCCATTCTATTGGTCGTCGTAGAAGAATAGACTACTTACAAGTAGAAATTTCCGTATTGGTCAGCCCTGACGCCGATAGTCAGCGCGACGATGATAGCCGGCACGCAGTAACCCAGCGTGTAATAAAACCTCATAGGTCCGTGATTGATATCCCTCATCTCCGTCAGCATTCTGTACATATGTATCGAGTCGACGAGCGTCCAGGAGAACGTACTCAGCCACGAGTAGTGCAGGCCAATCGCAATCAGCTTGCAGGGAAACTCGTTGCCAATCAGTGCGGTCCTTCCTTTCAGTGCGATCAGGTAGAGCAGCTCGGAGCAGAAGACGCAGAGCACGAGGTTCTTGTGGATGCTGTTGGAGTTGGTCTCACCGCCGCGGATCAGTGCGAGGATGAGAATCGTCGTGAGGAGTAGCGGCAGAGCGACGATGAACGCGCTGTAACTCGTGACGTCCTCGAGGAGAGACGGTTCCGGCACGTACTCGAGGTCGAGGACGTCTGTGAGAACAGCGAACGTCGATAGCTTGATACACGAGCAGTTGACGACCGTACCGAGGATAGCGGACGTGTCGTCGATCTCGGTTGTGCAGCCTAGTCTGCTCCATTCGCCGATTCTGAAATAGACATAAATAATTTGTAATTAACAGTGTTTTCACTAGTAGGATTCTTTTAATTATAATAAAATTATTGATCTAAACTATGCACAGAGAAATTTCACTTTTAGCTGGTGTATTTTAAAGAATTTTTATATAGTCTTTTTTTATATATGATGGAGAACCACGAATTAATATATTGCGATAAGTAGGACACTCGATATTGGAAAAATGTATGTTACAGAAAATACGTATCAAGCTAAAAACCCACCCTCTGGCAGTGCTCCAATGCACACATTGAGGATTGATTCGAGTCTTGTAACCATCGTCCTCGCTAAGCCACAATTGAACTCGAACCGGAGATTTCAGAGGTATTCCTGTCAGTGTTTCATAACCATATTCGGATGGCACTAGGACGGACACCGTTATAATAGGTGATCCGATTGCTACCTCGACTCCCCACCTTACGGTTACAGTTTCATCAAATCTAGAGAAACAAATAATATTTGATTATTCTAATATTCTTAGACAATAATACCAATATCATAGAAATATTTTAATTTTCAAGTCCTACCTGTTTGGTAGAAGAGAAGCAAGTTCTCGGTATTGCACATAGCTTAGCACGGCCTTATGATTACTTAGACTGTTTTTGACATTGAGGTCGCCCTGGGTAACAGACTCAATACCCATTAGGCTTAGAGGCACTTGTATTTTTGAATACGGATCGAACTTGGTTGGATCAGGCATATAATTGTTGTACTTTGGAAAGCTTATCGAGGGACCCATGTGCATGGGCGTGACGAAGAAGGCAGAGGTGTCGGGTAATATGACTTTTTGATCGGCCTCCGTAGGTCTGGCTGTCGACAAGGTGGGATCTTCCTTGTACTCAGCTGTTTCGTATCCGAATAGACTCTCGGAAGTGACGATGTCCAAACCCAAAACTGTAATCGAAAAGAAAAATGTTAAAAGATATAATTTATTATTTCTTTCAGTTTCAATTATTGTATTATGATATACTAACCAACATTGGGATTAACCACTTCAAAGGGACTCGTATAAGTATCATGCTGAGACACAGCCAGCGTTTTCAGATACTCGGCCATGATCATCATGATCCTATCAGGAGTATCGCCAGTTAGAGTCTCGATCCTCAACCAGTTTTCCGCGTATTTCTTTTGCAGAACCGCCCCGCAAATACCCACTAAATGCGCTACATAATCTTTATCCTGGCTATGCGTCAGGTTAAGTCCAGCCAAACTGTCCTCGTATTTTAATAGCGCAGTGAGCAGGGCTTCCGCGACTAGCAAATCTGCACCGTACATCATTTTCGTGGCGTTCACTGCCTTATGTAACTCCATTGCTATCTTTACGGCAATGTAGGTGTTTAGTGTGAGCTCGTCTGCTTCTAGAGCGGCTAGCTGGTGACGCTGCTCGATGAATATTTCAGAGGTGCAGTTGAAAAGATCTGGTTCCTGCCAACCACTGAGCTTGTCCGAGCAGGACCGCGAAGTCTTGCCCTCGGCTGTGCCTGGACAATCCTCCACCGCTATCTGACCGAATTTCGTTCGAGGCCACCATAAGCCTTCCGAGTAAGATCTAAAATACAAGGAATATTTTTATAAAAAAGGAACTTGTAAATGGATTGTTGATTATATAGAAATCCTACCTTGCACAACCATCATAAACGACTTCGCACCCTTTCAAGGTAACTTCTGCGTAGGGGTTAGGACATGCAGTACACTGTCTTCCAATGACACCTGTCCTACATCTACATTGACCAGTCAACGAATCGCAACGTGGACCGAAGCTTCCAGTGGCATAGCATTCGCAGGGAATGCACTCCTTTTGACCAGGTGGCTGATAGTGATTTTCCTTACAGTAGCATTCACCCGTAGTTTTATTACAGGCAGGATCATAGCCTCGTGACTCGTCGCAGTGGCACGGACCACAAACAGGAGTACCCCACCATGTGGCTGGACAAGGTTGTTCAGCTGAAACATTTTAAATGAAGTATAAGTTATGGCTTTCCAAGTATATCTGTCATTGATATAAAATTATTCTAGTAGTAGTAATGTACCTTTAATTTCGCAATATTCTCCAGAATATTCCTCCGATTTACACTGGCAGTCATAGCCTTTCCGGCTATCTGATTTTTCAAAACATTCCCCAGATTCACTACAAGGATTAACATCACAGATTTTCTCGCAATTTTGACCAACTCGACCTTCCGTACAAACACACTCGCTCAATTCCCATTTGGTTACGCACGTAGCTGATTCTGCGCAACTGGTTCGACAGGTGTTATCGGTGTCGCAACCAGATCCAACGTTGTCTTGGATAATTGGTCTTTGCAGAAGGGTTTGATTCGTACCTATTCGTACATCCTGCAATTTTTATAAGAACTAGTTAGAATATGTTTAATAGATTCATAGTAATGGGATAGTTAAGTAAATGCAAACCTGTAAACATCCGCTGAAAGATGGTAATTCTGTAATGAATGTTGTATCTGGCCCACCAATTAACGTTCTACCTACGTATAATCCTTGCAATTTGGCTGGTAATGATAGAATTAATGGTCTATTTCTATAATCGATGTCCATTGAAATTTGTCCGCTCTGCCATCGTACTTCTATTCTGTGCCATTCCCCATCGGCTATGCTGACCCATGATTTTATTACGTCAGCGCCGTCCAATAAGACAGTCAATTTTCCAGCAATCATTTCAAATAAGATAGAGCTATTTTGTCCTATTTGAATGGTCATGATGAATGCATCCTGGTCTCTAGTTCTTAAACTAAACCCGGTTAACCAAGGTAACTGAATAGGTTTCAACAATGGATTGAAGCTTAGGTGACCATTGCCACGAAAGCGCCAAGGCTTGGTTATTTCATCATCGCATTGGGGACCAGCATAACCTTCGGCACAATCACATACGTAACCTGACCATATTTCTTTGCATCTGCCATTGTTGTTACAAGGACTTGAAGAGCAGAAAGCTCTCTTTTCAGGACAACCAGCTATCGTGCCATTGTCTGCAACGAATGAGTTCAAATCGACAAATTGATGGTCTACATGGAAATCGCTGATGCAACCGACAAAGTCCTTGTTTCGTACTTGAAAGCTGGATGGTATAGCTGGCAAACCACCTAACTGCAACGGTCCGGTGAGATCTAAAAACCTATGACAGGTTTCGGTGACGTCGCTGCATCGAGACTCAAGAATCTGCTCGTTCCTACCTGCGCAAGCCCACTTTTCGCCGAGTCTTTCGCCAAATCTGAGAGCTAAAGAGATATCGCAGTCGTCCAACGATACCACTATTGATCTGTTTATGTAAGATACTTGAACTTCATGCCATTGACCATCGGCAACACCTCCAGGAATCTCAGCGGTTGCTCTAGTGACCTCATCGCCTAAAGAGAAACTAAATTGCACTTGAGATTCCACAATTTCTAGAGCAATAAAATCATGTTTTTCATTGTATCTGCCATTGTAAAGTAAGAGTCCTTCTGAAGCTTCAGTTGCAAACTTCATTTTCAAATGAAATCTATGTCGTTGTCTAAGAGATGGGAAGGTGAGAAAAGTCGTAGGTGCAAAACTTCGTGCTTTTAGTTGGCAAAGCGGTGTAACATTTTCCGTGGGAACGGCTGGGCAATGTTCACAAAAGAATCCACTAGTAATCCTATTTACACACTGGGATCCACCTTTACATATATTTGGTATACATGCGTCTTTCTCAAGCGATATCTCACAATTTTCACCTATGAACCTTGCTGGACATTCGCAGCTGTAACCACCCTCTCGTCTACGGCAGGTTCCTCCATTTTTACAAGGATTAGAATAACACAAATTCACCTCCGTATCGCATAAATAAGCCTCCTTACTGCCAGTGAAACCTCTGGCGCATTGACAAGTAAAGGTAGTCACCGGATAAATTGGCCGGAAAAGTACCGAACTGCTACTGGCAAAACCTGAAGCATTTCCAAACTTCAGCACAGTGATACACTCTTCAAAGTTTAAACACGGCTCGCTCACACATAAATTATCGTCAAAGGGTAGAACTTTAACATTTGCTAGCCGTGCTAAAATTCCACGGTTGAGGTATACGCGTTCTTGTAAAAATTGTGTACTGTAAAACTCATCATTAGAACCAGGCTCAACTCGTTTAGCGGAGAAGCTAACATTCAAAATTTTACTATGCACATCTGTATCTTCTTGCACACTGAATATAAATATGTTATCTCTAGGGCAGGGAATTATGGCTGCAAGACCATCTAAGAAATATCCCAGGAGCGGGCTCAGAAAAGCTTCGACAGTCATCTCGTCCAGTCTTACGGTTATTGAGTTAAAGAGCATTTTATCGGTTATCAGTCTTACTGAAAGAGTCATAGTTGCTTTCACTTCGTTGATCCCGTCTGTTACGGACACATCCATAGTTGCTACTCGAGGCACGTTTGTGTTCAATTGAGGGGATAACATGATTTCTCCAGTTGTTTTGTTGAGGGAGATCAAGTTAGCGTTGTTGCCCGACAATATTGTATAAACTAGTTTGTCAGTCACATCAGCATCAAACGCTGGAACTCGACCTATGGCAGTACTGGGGAAAAAGTCTTTGAAGTTATTAAAGATAATCTGAAAGTCTTCTAACTTTGGCGCATTATCGTTAACATCGGTAACGAGAACCTATAAAGAATAAATAACATATTTCATTATTTTCCGCAAAAACTCGGTTATATTACGGAGAAAAAAAAAAAAAAAAATTAAGAAAATATTACCTGAACTATAGCATCTGATCGCAAGGGAGGCGAAGTAGCTCTCACGACTAACTCAAATTTCTTTTTCGGCGATTCATAATCCAATTCCTGTAGAGAAATCAGTTCAGCCCTGTCAGCTCCTGGTCGCGAGACCAATTGAAAGTTACCGGCATCTTCGCCACCAATAATGGAATACTGTACAATGGCATTGGGTCCTTCATCCGGATCGTGGGCGTAGATTTCTCCGACCGTCGAGCCGATAGGGGAATTTTCAGGAATATATAAGGTGATCTTATCTTTCTCGAATACGGGCGGGGAGTCATTTACATCCTCGATCTTTATAACGACTGCAACAGTCGAAGAGAGCTCAGGTGAACCACGATCCGCAGCTACGGCCTTTAGAGTGTACCGGGCCGTAGATTCACGGTCGAGAGCTTTGGCAGTTCTGATGACACCTGTGGCAGGGTCGATGGCAAACGAACCGTCACCGTCATTCTCTAAAGAATATTTTACCTGCAAACAAAGGTGCACATAGTAATTTAATGTTCATGTTTGAGCAAGCGTGACCTATTTATCTTTTCAAAAAATGCAAAACACGCTTACCCTTCCGTTGAGTCCGACGTCAATGTCAGTAGCAGTAACCTTAATAACGCTGGTACCAATGAGCACGTCTTCCCTCACGGCTCCCTGATATTGCATGGTATCGAACGTCGGAGCATTATCATTGACATCGGTAACTGATATCTCCACATCTGTCGTGTCACTCAACGGTGGTACGCCTCCGTCCTTCGCCGTGACCGTCAACAGATATCCAGACATGTGCTCCCTATCCAACGGCTTCGTTGTAGTAATAGCTCCAGTTTGAGGATTGATAACAAACTCAGATGCATCTCGACCCTCTGCACCGTCGTCTTCGCTGCCCAAACTATAGGTGATCTGAGCGTTTTGACCGACATCAGAGTCCGTAGCACTAACCACGAGAACAGTCGTCCCTATGGGTGCGTCTTCAAAGACTGAGACAGAGTATGGCGCATTCTCGAAGACTGGCGCGTAGTTGTTCGCGTCGGAAACGTTCACGTAGACGAAAGCTGTGTCGCTGCGACCGCCTGAATCTGAGGCTGTTACCGTAAGGACGAAGCGCTTCTCTTGTTTGTAATCCAAGGGCTGGGCGACGGTGATGAGGCCACGGCCATTTTGAGATGTTATTGAGAAACGACCTATAAAAAATTATTCATTTTCTATACATGTGACTATCTCAGGTACATGGTATTTTCATAAGTGATTTATAATAATGTTTTACCTCTAGTATTTCCTGACGATATTTCGTAATGTATCCTAGCATCTTCGTCAGGATCAGTCGCGGTAACAGTCGTTACAGGCGTCCCCGGTGGATCATCTTCAGCCACCACCGCTTCGTAGCTCTTGGGATCGAAGTACGGATCGTTGTCATTGACATCCGTCACCGTTAAAATCACCGTCGCACTAGCCGACTTGGGCGGATCACCTGCGTCACTCGCGATCACGACGAACTGGTACTTAGAACACTGTTCGCGATCGAGCTGTTTAACCGTGAATATCCAGCCTGTCTCACAATTCACCGCAACCGGGAAGTTCTCGGTGGAGCCGCCGCTCAGGTCTCGCGCTCCGATGGAGTACTTTATCTGCGCGTTTGGACCCTCGTCTGCGTCATAGGCCTGTACTTTGAGGACCGAGTAACCGATGGCGACGGATTCTGAGATGGCTTCTTGGAACAGGCTGGCGTGGAACCTAGAATGGAATTAGATAGTTATCAAGTTGGGAAAGTGCTTTTAGTTTTGAAACAATAAAAAATATGACATTCTTTAATGACGTTTAAATTATTATTGTATATATTTATAAAAGGTATTCAGAAGAATATTTTTATTATACTAACATTAGTACTATATAAGACTTTAGATTTTAATTCATACCTTGGCACGTTGTCATTGACATCCTTGACCCTGACGAGTAGCTGCGTGGTATTCGACTTGGCTGGCAATCCACCATCCTGCGCTCTCACTATAATCTTGTAATTCTTCACCGACTCGTAATCCAATGGCTTCACGAGAATCACATCGCCGCTTTGCGAATCGATCTGAAACGTATTCTGCGTGTTTCCGCCGATTATACCGTATCGAATCGCCGCGTTCGAGCCCGTGTCGGCGTCCGTGGCGCGGATCTCCGCGATCGCCGGATTGATCGTGTAGTCGAGATCCTCGGGCACGCTCACGATGTAGGTGCGCTCCGAGAATTGCGGATAGTTGTCGTTATCATCGAGAACGCGGACTACGAGGGTAGCTGAGGCTGTGCGACGGTTTGAAGATGGGTTGGCCTGGTCCGTGGCTTGAATGATGACGGTGTAGACCTCGGTTTTCTCGCGGTCGAGGGACGTTTTCGTGGTGACGATGCCCGTGCGTGGGTCGATTCTGAAAATGAAATCGATAGAAAGTTATTATTTGTTATTATTTGATTTATTTCATGTGTTGTTCAATGTACACGTGTTATTCATTCATATTGGCGTATTAATCAGTTTATCTATTTTTTAAACTAATTTCACAAACTTAAACGAAAATTCATACTTCATTTTACTAATTTGCCAAAAAGATTTTTTATTGTTAACGATTTACGGAAAATCAGCTACTTGGTATTCATCTATTGCGATATGGCAATTTATCTTGATGACAGTTAAGATCAAGGAAGTGGTATGATGTATGTATTCAAATGGATTTAGTTGAAGGGATTCTCAAGGGAGTGATCGTGTAAGTCAACAGTTTGAGCTAATAGGAGACGACGGAAAGGATAACAGAAGATTGTGTTACATTCATCTTGCGTGTCAGCAAAGGCTATATCGAACTGTTGTATCGTTCCCTTGAGATTGCGAGTTTTTTGTTTCACTGTGTAGAATATATTCGATTTACTCTATTTAATTCTACTAAATAGAATTGCAGAATATCTACATCATAGTAAACTTCTCAGTACACACTGCTATATAAAGTAAATTAAATGAACATTTCGAATATACTAAAAAAAATTATTTATTCTTGTTACAAAAAAAAAATAAAACAGTATTTCGTAAAAATAATACACGCAAATAATCGTACATATAATATAATACCAATTGTCTTTACAAATTCTATAACTGAGATATCTCGATAACATTGATTTCGATGGTTATCCTCACCTGAAGGTAGACTGATCCTCCGACATGGTAGTCGTCCCTCCGCCGGTCGTCGACACAATCGAGTACTCAACCTCTGCGTTCTTCCCGACATCCTGATCCGTAGCTTTGATCGAAATCACACTCGAGCCAATCGGCACGCTCTCGTGCACCGAGGCCTCGTACTCGGGCTGCTCGAAGTTGGGCGCGTGATCGTTGGCGTCGAGCACGTTGATCTGAAGGGTGGTGGTACCTGTGCGCGGCGGGAAGGAGTCGTCGACCGCGAGCACGCGGAAGTAGTGCACGTCGACGTTCTCGCGGTCGAGACGAGCCGTCGTCGTCACCTTGCCGCTCGACGTGTCCAGGTTGAAGAGGCTCTGCGAGCGCGCGTCTATCAGCGAGCTCATCGTGTACCTGCCGAGAAAGGGTGAGAGAGATAGAGAAAAGAGGGCGTTTGACGAAGGTCAGACACGTGCGGGTCGCTTCGTATGTGCGCGGGGTCGAACGAGTGAGATAGTGCGGTGTATTTCATTTTTAGTGCAGCTGAATGGACTTTTGAAGCTCGAGCTTTCACGTTGTTTTTACGACTCGAAGTTTTAAAGTGAGCGCGGGTAGTTAAATATTTTAAGTTCTGCTGAGAAACTTGTATATAAGTAAAAGATATGCAATTTTAAAGGTATTTTTCATTTTTTTCTGGGAAATCATTTTGAAATATTATAGTCTCTGATGGTTCGTTCTACTGTGGCATGTGAAAATTTTGCGTATAAAACTTGTTTGTTATTTACTTTTAGCATAATATTAGGAAAAGATCTATTAATTCTCATAAAGAATATGATTAATTATATAATATTTTGTAAACTAATTTTTATTAAAAGAGAAACATATATACTTTAATATAAAATAAACGTAAAAAAACAATTTACATCAAATACACTGCAATTATGAAAAACTTTTCCTCTTTACACTCCCGTCTACCACTCAACGCGATTCTCCAAAATAAAAAGAATTACACGCATGCTCGCTCACCTCACAATTCCTCCCTCGGGATCCCTAGCCTTGACCACGGTAACAGCAACCCCGGGTTCCCTCTCCTCTTCCACAGCGGCTACGTAGAGCGCTTGCTCGAAGAAAGGCGACTGGTTGCGCAGCTCGCGTCGCACGCGCCGGCCGAGGTCTGTGTCGTCGAGCTGCTGGTGATGGAAGACGATCTTGAGCCGGTGCTCGGCGTCGGTGAGGTAGGTCGTGCCGCAACGCAGTGTCATGGACACCGAAACCTTCCAGAGCGGATCGACTAGGCACTGCTCCGACGCCGATACCAAATCGCCAGCTGCGCCTTCTACGAGGAAGCGCGGGTCCGCTACTCCGCCTATACATGCATAAAGTCGTGGGTTAGGTATATAAGGTATTTTTAAGTTTAGGAAATTTTGGTTGAGGTTTCGAGAGTTTATAATTATTGGGTAGGATTGCGTAACATTTTGTTGTATTTCATACAGCTTGATATGTACAAATTTAACTCATGAAATTATAAACAACGTACACTTTCTACAATAAATCATAAATAATTTTACGATCGAAAAATATTCTACTAATTCTTTATATTATTTACCACCATGGTACAAAATAAAGCAATTTCGTTGGTCAAATGGAAGCATTTCTACTTAAGATTACCATCGAAATTTAACTAAAACTATTTAAAACTATCACTATATTTAAAAACATCTACAATATAATATTTCCAAATGTATAAATAGTTATTCTTCGTCGACAATAGCAACATAATCATGGTGTAACATTTTTAATTTAAAAATTGACAAACCGTTAGTTAGCATTTCTACCAGAGCGTTATCGTAAAAGAAAACTACAAAAAATGCAAACAAAATGTACGAATTTAATAACATGAAATACTGTTATTTAACAAGAAATTTATAAAAAATTAAATAGCGAAAATAAACATGAAATATAGGGTTTGATATACTAATATGAAAATAGTGATATTGCATTGGACGTTTATCAGATAACCTGTAATTACTGATAATCATCTAATAAAAGAATTCTCAGATATGCTCATAAACTTAATTAAATAATTTTTTTGAAGTTAATCTTAATATCCCCGTGGAATTAATTATTTTTTGAGTTTGTATTAATTTCTTATTTTAATAGTAAATCTAACGATCATAAAACAAATGCTATAAAAAATCTTTAAATTAACCCATCACAGCATCAAGAAAAAGATAATATATATATATATCCCAGCCGTTACATCGACACTATATAAACTGACGATATAGCCTACGGAACTCCGTCCGAGCGAGCACCGCTAACTCATGAAATCTCATATCTCCGCTCGGCGCAGTTCGCGCAGTCTCATATTATACATCTATAGTATATATGACGCATACCCCATCTGGTCTCGCACTGCTTGAGGGCGGTGTGAGGCAGGAAGTCGCGCAGCGCGGCCACCAGCTGCGAGGTCCTCAGGCACACCTCGGTGAACTTATCGGTGCTGGGCATAGCGTAGGAGGCTAGAGTCTCGGCCATCCAGCCTTTGGTCGCGGCGAGGTCCAGGTTCTCGCCGCCGCAGCCGGTGACGAGGACGCGCAGCGGCAGGCTGTAGTAGTCGATGGTCGCCCTGCCCAGCCGCGAGCTCGTCGAGTCGATGTAGAACGTGAATAGCCTGCGGGACCGAAAGAGAGAGAGACGGTCAAGAGGAGGCGTGTAATTTCGCGAATTACCAGAGTGCGTGGCCGTAGGCCAGGTTGGGTGGTATGAGGTTGCGGATTTGTTTTTTCCTTTTGGAGGGAGAGGCGGAGGGTTTGAAAGGTATTAATTGGATGTGGCTGTCGTCTGATATTATGTAATTTCGCCGTTGAGCTCTTGAGGCTTTTATGTAGGGGATGGACGTTTGCACTTTGAAGAATGTGGTAATGAATTTCACCTTTGAGGTTTTAGGTATTTTAAGAACTTGCGTATTTTATTGCCAGTTTCCTAGAAGGTTTATCTTCGTTTACGAGCCTATCGATTTTTCGCGATTATTATCTTTAGAAGGTGTCAGGCATTAGCATTATTTTTTACTCTATCGATATTTCACTTTAACAAATATAAAATAAGAAAATATAAACTTTAAGCATTAACATAATTTTTATTTTAATTGTACGACTTGTTATAAAAATGTGGTTATTCGATATCGGTAAGATAAAAAGTCATTAATTCTAGAAATTCTAAAATTTCTTTAGCCAAAGTATAGATATACTTAAGATTACGTAAGACACATACCTCGGATACTGAAGTCCATCGCAGTTCAAGCTCTTGGCCAGCGTGACCCTGCCAGTATGCGGATGCACCTTGAGCAGCTTCAACGCGAACCATGCCGTCCGATCCTGCGAGGCGGCGTACTTCCTCTTGCCGCCGAGATTCGGCACGCCGGCCTCGAAGACGACGGTGCCGGACGGCAGATTCGAGGACAGCACGGCGAGGTAGGCGCGCGCCACACCCGCGAATCCCGCCAGGCAGAAGAGCAGGAGGAGGACCCATGACGCCCCGGGCCTCATGACCCCGCTCTCTAACAATCGCTTCTCTCCCGCGCTCAGTCAGCCGTCCCCCGACTGGTCGATGGCATCGCCGGAGATTCGCTCACTGCTGCGCCAGAGAAGGAAACGACGCCGAAGGCTGCAGCAGCACCGACGAGGATGATGATGCAGGGGAAGCGCGAGCGCCCGAGGCCATGGGACGTCTCGCCGATGCGCTCTGCACGATGATTGCGGCTATATGGCTGTGTAGGCTCTTTCTCTCTCGATCTCTTTCAGCGTCTGGAATGAGAAACAAAAGAGTGATTAAGGCGCTGCATTGTTGCGATGTACGAGATTGCTGTGGGTAGATGCGTTGTCTGGGTATTTTGTAAACAATTTTAAAGTGGAGTAAGTATTTGATGTCACTATCGGATTTATATGAATTAATCGAATTTTTTTCAAGATCACGGGTCAAGGATTGCTAATATGGAACAAAATAATTCATAGAGAAGAAAGATTTTTTGAAATTATATGTTTATTTGATATAATAATTTCCAGTAAGAAATTGAACTCTTGTAGATATTTTTTATGGTAAACTTTAATAAATGAAATCATTCGAATAAAATAGTGGTTTTGCCAAAACCTGTTACGGAATTGTTTTCATCGCTCAGCTGATAGATTACCCTCCGAAAATTTCCTTCCTCTCGTTAAAGCGCGAGAACATTGAGATTTTTAGTTAGCTAATAAGCGTATACAAGATATCCCTAATGGCGTATAAGGCACCACAGCTTGATCGTATTAAGATAGCGCTGGCCCGGCTGCGGTCAAGCGTCTTTGTGATTAGTCAGCTCTCGTTTAATTGGACGCTCACGAGGAGAGTGTCAAAATCACTGGGCTAGCGCGATCAATCTCGCAACCTATCCGATCACCGGATCTGTCGGCGCGGCAAAAATCGATCGACGATAAAAGCGCTCGCCATCATCATGGCAATTTTTTCTCCGGACTTTATAACAACGCATTTTTCGTAATATTTCCAGCCTATAATCCGACCATTTATGGATCCGTCCACCCTTACGTAGCCACTTCCTCTCGCTAAATTAATCCTCGCGCGGTGGTGAATTGAAACCCCGCGCGACGACAAACGCGAAATATCCCATCATTACCGCAATCTCAATTAAAACCTCATGCAGGCGTCCCGCTCGGGGATCTTTCATCTCGTCCCCATCTACACACTCGCCGCGCATCAAAAAACAAAGAATAATTAAAGCGCCGAAAGCCCCCATAATTAAAAACGCGCGCGCGTATGTATCCCGCTAACGAATCCTACATATATATA
>JAPYZO010000240.1:0-50623 GCA_030522905.1 Torymus flavipes | reverse complement strand
AGAGGAGAGAATAAATACTCTCGAAACGTTGGTAATAAAATTACTGTGTTTTTTTATTTACCCCACACTGGTAGTACGGCCATTAGCTGCATTAAACAAAGAAAACAGATTTACTTTGCTTATACCGAAATATAATAAAAGTATACAGGGTGATCGAATAGTTACAATACAACTGAATAACTCCAAAATCTCGAATGGGAGAAAAAACACAAACTACTAATCTTTCCTTGGCTATCCTTCCATCGGATAGCCAGGAAAAATTCTAAATCCTTAGTAGTTTGTGTTTTTTTTCTACCATTCAAGATTTTGGAATTGTCCAGCTGTACCAGAACTTTTTGATCACCCTTTATCTATCTTGCCACTGCACTGAACCTCTTAAGGCCATGTAATACCGTGAATTTCAATATTTTTTAAATCAACATTCAAACGTTTATTTGTAAAAAGACGAACGTCAAGCGCTCCGTACACGTACACACTATATTCAGAAATTTTTTTGAGTGATTCTATTATCATTTTCGTTAGCTATGCTCTTTTTAAAAGTAGCTCAATTGCAGATACCTACTTACCGACAGTACGGTTTTTACTTAAATAAATTCTCATGATTTTTTTGGAAAAAGACGAACGTCAAGCGCTCCGTATATGTGAATACTATACTCAATTTTTCTTTTCAGTAATTCTATTATTATTTGCAAAAGATATAGACATTCAAAAATTTAAATAATCAATTTACAAGAAAGTCTTGCGTATCATATCATGAAAATTTTTTTTTTAATAATTCTTTGAACTATGTACTTACCTTAATGTGAGGTGGAAATTCTTCTGCTCTCATAGGCAAAGCATTACGTTCAGGATCAATTTGTCTGTACATTAACATATAAGCATTTGTACTGCTGCGATATGCCCCACCACCATATCCTCGAGCACCACCTCCATATGTTTTTTGAATTTCTTCTTGAGTGATCTAAAATTAATTTTTTTATATTTACACTTTTTTCCATAATTATACTAATATTATGTATCAATACAAGAAGATTAATTTTAAATTTAATATTTTAGTAATGTTGAAAGTTATAATAATTTTCAATTTTTTATTTCTCAAATTCAATAAATTTTTTATTTTAATATAAAACTTCAGTTACCTAATTGTTATAATCTTATAAGTAATACCAAATAACTGTAATACCAATGAAAATTTTTAAATGAAATGAAAATAACAAATTTTATTACATATAGTTTGTAACATTAATGCAAATAATTTTACAAAGGATTGCCAATTAAATTGATTTTTATAGCACGGCGTGATCTAAGTCCGCACTTAGGTCACGCCTACCCGTGACTTAAGTAGTCCATTATTTCACGGCGTTTATCGCACTCGCTTAGGCGTGACAGCGGACTTAGATAATCGTGCTATAAAATAGTATACAGTACTTACGACTTCAGTGACCCATCACACGTATCGTAATATACTATTTCAAAATTCTAAATATAAATTTACTTAACATCAACATAAAATAATGAAATAAATATAAAAGTTTTCTATTTTTAAAATTTGAGCAATAATAAAGTATTCAATAACTTATTAAAATTAGTTTTTATAGTAACATTAGGTAAATAATACATACGGGTGTTACTATTTGATCATTAAAACATAACCACTTATTAGTTCTGAAATCTTTGATGTAAGCATAATAATGTCCACCACTGGCACTACCACTGTGGATCATAATTGAGAAAAGATCATAAATATATGGCCCTTTTGCTTTTGCATATTCTTCTCGTAATTTTTCTGTATTGTGATTGTACATGCTACATGATGAAGAAGATAGACCATTACTCATTTCAATACCTGTTACAATTAAATTATAGATTATTAATTTCATTAAGACATGAAACATATTGTTAAAATTATTAATATCTACACTATCAAAAATAAAAAATGATAATTTCAATTAAGAAAATGCAATATTTATATAACTAGTCATCTCTAAGCGTGCTTTGCGCGCTGAATGAAATCACGAATAAAATGATATTACAGCAAATCCATCATTTTTTAAAGATAGGAGATATTATTATTACAGATTATTTCCGCAGGTCAGTTCACTTCCCAAGCAAGCGAAGCGAAATGAAGGCAGTGATCCAAGGGAGTCATCGATTTTAGTCTCGTTATTTAAATTTAACGACTTTAGTTTTTTTACAACCTTATAAGAAATACATTATTTTTTTGAATAGAAAATAAAATTGATAAATTATATATTCACTATTCTTAACGACTTTAGTTTAAACACCAATGTCCACCATCAGCTAAAAGTGTGAGTAGCAAATTTAAGAGTTCATGCATACAGTGAACATTATAAAAATAGGCTTTTTTCGATTTCCCTTGCTCTAATACATTTAATAAAAATCTATAAAATTTTATAGATTTATATATATATATATATATATATAGAGTTAAAAATTTATTTTGACCATAGTACATAAATGTAGAAACCAAATAGTCCCATGGAAAAACTGTTTTCTTCCAGTCCTACATGGTAAATATATGTATTATAACATCACTAATATAACTAAACAATATTTATTTTTATTTTATTTTTCGAGCTACTTTAATTGACGTTTAGACAAATCTGTTATTTTTGTATGTAGTACTGAACCTGTTAATTAGTGCCTCATCCTAAATAATCATAAATTTAGGTTATATATTTTTACTTTGATGCATACCTTTGTCATCATCTTGATCATTATTAATTAAGTGGTTACTGTTTGACATTACTACACCAGATTGTGTGCAATCTTCATCTACTGTACCGCTATCAGTAGTAAAACTATCATCTTGTTTAATACTTGTATTAACATCTCCTTCTTGACCAGAAGAGTCTTGAGTAGGTGTTGGTTCAATAAAGGAATTTAAGTTAAGAATATCAGGAAATGTAACTCTGTATAAAATGGAAAAGTTTATTAATTATAAATGAAGTATTTCAATGCATAGTATTTTTTTAAGGATTCAAATAATTTAATAATTTAAATAAATACAGAAAATCAACATTAGGATAGTTCACCGGTCAATAACGTCATAAAAATCACAATATCGCAAAAATTGTGCTATAAGCATATTATTTATGGTGGAAACTCTTCATTTAGCTCTGTATACTATTGTAAAAATAATAAAAAAAGACGACATAAAAAATAAGGTGCCTATACGATGTTTTGAACAATACGATTTGTCCGATATATACACATACACAAATAACAGGAATTTTTCTTCAAATATCCATTTCCCGGAAAATAGTATCGCTCGCCATATTAGAAAATATTCTACATTATTCCTTTTTGTGTCTAGTATAATATACTACTTATTAAGAAAATTTTAAAGAAAATTGGCTTTGCAATTAATTAGAATGAGTCTTAAATACATACTTAACCTGTACTTCCCATGTTAAAGTTGCAAACTTTGTCATTAACTATCTCAATAATTAGTATCGCTCCCTATACTGGGGGTTTCAAAAATCAATAAAACATATAAAAAGGAGTACGTACATTAATTTTTAAAAAATTTTAAAGAAAACTGATTTCCTGGTGAACTATCTTAATTTGATCCATGCATGAGAGAATAAACTTTCATCAACAAGAGTAAAGAAGAGTGACCTTACATATTTAATTACTTTAAAATGCAACTTGTAAAATCTGTCCTATCACTTAGAGAATTAATACTTCTCGATACTAGTGCGATAAAAATGATGCTTGTACAAGTGTGAGTTTATCGCCCAAGCGAAGCAAGGGTGACAATTGAATCATGCTTGTGTGAGAATTATTTTTATCGCGTGTATGGAACATTATTTTTTACAGATTTTATAGGATGCACTTTAAAAATTAATAGTATATTACGCAACTAGGGAGGTAAAGAGTTGGCTATTCCAACGTGCGTGTAAATTGCCACCCGAGCCGAAGGCGAGGGTGGCAAACATGTGCTCTGGGGTGACCCTCTTTATTCCCGTGATGCGTATACTATTTTTCACCATACCGGGACCTAAAATACCAAATTCGTGTTTCTGAACCGGGAGCGAAATAGGCGCTTTCGGCCAGGGTATGGTAAAAATAAGGTATTCATACGCATTCTTTTTTATTCAAATTTTTAAGGAGATGTCTTATACCAACAGAGTTCTTTGCCGTACTGATCACAAAAAAAAGTACTATGTTCCAGAGACTAAATCACCATATCTCCGTGCATTGTGACCCCTAAACATGATTCCAAGATCAGAATTGGTCCACCATATGTGAATTTTGAGATATTTAAGGTATAACATTTTTAGATATCTTAAAAGATTTTTTTATTTTTTTTTCTACAAAATAATGTAGCATCGCTTGTGTCATTTAAGTTTAACATAACTTTGAATCATCCTTTTACAATTTTTTTCCTCTGAAATCTAAATGTGTGAATTTTGAAACAGAAATAAAAAATTTGATTTTAAGAGCTTATGTACTAGTTTTCAAAATTTACGCATTCAGATTTTGGAAAAAAAATGCAGATGGATGATTTAAAGTTGGTCTTAAAGGGCAGAAACAACGCTACATTACTTCGTAGAATAAAAAGAATAAAAAATTTGTTTTCATTTTTAATGTATCTAACAAATGTTATACCTTCGTTATTAGCTGTTTATTAAATTCTAAGAACTTACGCACATATGCAAACCTATCACGTAATTCCCGTTAAAATTTCAGATAAATCTATTCGAAAATAAAGATGAAAATTGAAAAATCGCTATGTGCATCAGTTTTTAAAATTTAAGAAAAAGCTAATAAATTCAAAACATTGTAGTCGGTACGGCCGAGAACTCTGTCGGTATAAGGCTCCCTCTTAAAAATGTAGATTACAGAATTATAGTATAACATAAGTTATAAATAAGTTTATAGTTTATAAATAGAAAAAATTGGAGTTGGTGAACATACTTATCGTTTAATTTGATCCTATGATACATGTGTTGATCGAAATCAAAGCGTTTTAACTGTAATGTGAGAATGTATGGAAACTTCTTAAATTTAAATCCTTTATGAGCATCAGATTTCTTATCACATTTTTCACAAAAATATTGGTTATTTCCTTCCAAAGTTTCATATTTAACAAACGCTTCTAATGCTTCTTCCTGTGAAAAAGGTAAAAGAGTTGGTTAAATAAAATCAATAAAAATTTTGTTATTAAAATTCAATAGAAACGCACCACGCTCTCATACGCTGAATTAGTACCAAAAGGTCTTACTGGTAATGGGATATCAAGAAAAGTATCTTCTCTTGTTTTTTCAGTGTTACATGACAGGCACTTTACATAATCAATAATTTTCCCTAAGAAATTTTAAATTCAATTATTGAGTAGAATATTATTAATATTGTTATAATTAAATAAAACTAACCTTCATAAAGTCTATTAATGAGATCAGCTTGTTCTGTTTCTTTAAATTTGTGCTCCAATGCATCAAACATTACTCTACACAATTCTTGAATATCGTGTTGGTGCCATGCATCATTAGAATCCCACCCAAAACTTCTAGTTAAGGAAGTTGTTTCTACAGCTGATTTATTTGAAGTCTATTTGAAAAATACAATGATTAAAAATAATGTTTGAAATATTTACTAAACAATATTAGAAAGAAATTTTTAATTTTAAATAAATTTTCCGAAGAAAATTCTAATACCTGTAAATTAAGAAAAAGATTTTGTAACTGGTATGGAATACTTTTAGTACTTTTAGCTTCTGAATCTTTATCTAAGATTTTATATTCCCATTTGTAGAGAGCATTCCTAAACTCAGGAGTCATATACAATGCTTGAAGAAGACTATTTAGATAACATGTCATTGCTTGATTTACAAGACCCACATATGCTAAAAAAATTGCAAAAAAAATGTTAAATATGAATTATACTTATAAACTATCTTTTACTATATTCAAATTATAGCTGCAAATATTTCTTTTATGTAATAATAAAAATCTTACTAGGCTCTAAACTTTCTTCATTATTGTATAAAATTCTTTTTTCAGTTTTACTATTTGCCACAAATGTATAACTGAAGTTTTTGACTGAACTATTATCATGTTGGAGGTTTGATCGTCTTAAGTAAGTTTGATATTTTTCTTCACGAAGGCCTTTACATAATTCGTCAAAATTTTCACTATCTTTATCTGTATATTGTGCAGTTGTAGTAGAAAAAGATTCACCATCTGAAGTTGGACTAGCAGAAGTACCGAGTTGTAATTCATCTTCATAATTTATTTCATTATTTGTATTATAGAATTGAGTTTTATTCTGTTGTGGTAATTGAAGATGAACACGTATTTGTAATTGTGTATATTCAGCATCAAATACTTCTTTCATACTTTCTAAATGATTTTGGAGTTCACTTGCATCCTCTATATATGGAGTTAGTTCCATCTATTTAATAGAAAAGATTTAATAATTAATTTTGAAGAATATTACATTTTTTTTTTTAAATTAATTAGAAGTGTTTTCTATACTTGCCTTCTCCTGATTTGGAAATATCATCGAACAAATTTCAACTACAAAATTACTTTCCCTTGATTTCTTTGATAGTTCAGTAACGATTTCCATACTCATTAATGCTAAACCTTTTTTTCGTACTTTATGAACAGCATTGCTTACAATGCGATTCGGTTCTTTGTAAATAAATAGTAGTGTAATCTCATCATCTTTTTGCACCATTTTCTAGACAACAAAAAAAACAAACATATTAATGTTTATTTAGAATTATAATGTTTTAATAAAAATTGTAAATCGTATTCCAAGTATAATTTGATTAATATCAGCAAAAACAATGTTTCAAAAATATTTATGGATACAAAAAATGTAATTGAAATATGTATTTTGCTGCTATATAAATATTTATGTTAAAATGGGTATAATTATATTTTATGAATTATATTATATAAAATACTTATTATATTTTATGAATTATATTATATAAAATACTTATTAAATTTTAGAATAAATTCATAATTAGCTTGGTAATATTTAATATTTAAATTAAATTCAATATTTAAATTACATTTTTTGATAAATGGAAAATGTATAAAAAGGTTACAATGGTTATGATGGTGATAGATATTCTTAAAATAGTACCTTACACACAAATATTTAAATAATATTTGAAGTAAAAATATATAAATTAAATAAATTAAACTTTTAAGATAAAATTTGGCTATCTGCCATAGTGAAGGAAGAAAATGACAAATCTACGTAATAGAACAGGATGCTGTTCAGCATAGCATGGTACTATACCGAAAGCCTGTGGAGCCTGAAGCTATATTTAGACAGTCTAAACCAAGACTTGGAAAGTGGCTCTTTAAGTCACAATCACCCCATCCTCTTTTCTCAAACTTTAGCCCACAAAATTATCTTTAATATTTTAAATAAATATAAATTTTATTGTGAAAATCACAATAGACAAAGAAAATAATTTTAATTGTTAAATTAACTTCAATTATAATTTATCTTTGTTATTTACTGAATATATAAAGCTATACAATTCTAGGTATACAAATGTCAAAATTATAATTATGAAAATAATTTTCTATTACTTGAAATATAATTTTCTAAATTTATTTATAAACTTGATACTCGTGTAAGTGTTAATTACATTGATGAGAGTAAAATGAAGACATAACCTTATCTCAAAACTATAAGAGAATTATTATCAGGAAAAGGAATTGCAATTATAAAATTTTCTTGAAGAATAATATACTATTTTATTAAATAATCGTTCTTTTTGAAATTGATCTTTAACAGAAAATCATTATTTTACATTCTTACATGATTTACATATAATTTAAGATATTCATCCATTGAAATCTGTTTTGCACTAATTGTATTTTATATTTAAAAGCACTATGAAACTTGACTTGTTTTCCAGAATATAAATTTTAAATGTATCACTTACAAAAAGGAATAATTACTTTTTAGGACATTTACTACAATTTATTTTACAGTAATTTAAACTGATATTTAAATTCCATATTGGTTTTAGTTTGATTATTGTAGATTGAGAATAAATTATTCAGTAGCGATATCTTTTACTATTTTTATAAAAACATTTTTACCATAACTAACAATAAAAATTCAATCTAACACTATATAGACACTGTATTAGAAGCTTCAAAATTTGATTAACAGAAGTAAAAAGTAAAATTCTATAAGTGTAATACAATGTAAGTATCAGATATTTGATATGGAACTTTGAGAAAATGACTTTTCTCCCACTTTCTTCTGAAAAGATCTATCCTATTAATACCGAATAGCCACAAATAACTCACTGTGTAGGCCTTTAACAAGTTAGGCTGGCTATTTAAAGACAAAGTAAAAACGCGAATTACTACAAGTTTGGAGGGTGATGAATATAGAAAGTTGGAAGGTGATAAGGATTCTTGGGCCGTCAGTCCGATAGCCGAGACGGCTGGCTCGAGGAAAGAAAGGCCAAGAGGAAAATTCGTGAGTGCATGCCATCGGCACGATAGGGCGAACGTGCACTGCGAAGCTGTGCGCGCGTGAAAGAGCGTGAGCACGAGTCACCTAGTGTTGTGTTGCTCTACAACACCTTCATCTCGCGGGCCGTAACCGAAACTCGAGAAGGCACTCTTTCCATCCCCGAATTTCGGCTGCTAACAACGTGCATTGGTGCACGTACCCTGAGGGGCAGGGCAGGAGGAGGCCAGAGAGGTACGGGTTTGAGCTGAGAGCCGTGAAATCGCGCACCCTGACCTGGCCGTACGACGTAGACATTGCAAAGCTTGCGTGCACGGGCCTTTGCCTCCTCCTCTCCACTCTTCGTGCCCTCGCCCCAGCCCCGCAAGTAGCTAACGTTCTTAAAACACTCACGACGATAACGACGACTGAGACGGCTACAGCGCTGGCGGCGGCGGCGGTGGCAAAGACGTCGACGAAGACGACGTCGTAGATTGTGTCACTGCGTTCTCGACTGCTATGTCACATATTATCGCCGGTGGCCGCCGGGACAGAGGAGCGGTGCGGGTCGTACGGTCGTCCCACGGCGCGCATAGGCTATCGCGCGCTCTCACAACCGGACGCGGCGCAGTTTATTAGCCGAAAAGGACTTTACCGAGGAGAACACTGACACATGTGTAACAATCGCTCTGCGCCATATTTCTTTCTCTCTTTTTTCCGAACAGCGCTCTTTTTGCGCCAGTGATGCCAATCGCGCCTCCTATAACAGACAACAGCACTGTCAGCCACCTACCTAAGTAACTCGATCGCCAACTCGTGGCCGCTTTGCTCCTAACCAACACCAAGTGATCGCATAGAATCATAGATACACAATATTACACATACGACGGTGGACCATAAGGCTGCGCAAGCGCGCTTATAGGTTATAGAGGTCCGTTTTCCACCCGCGATTGTGATTACTAATCGATTGCCACCTTACCTCGTCATTGCCTATATACCTAAGTATCCTTACCTTACGTAGCCTTAGCAAAACCAAAACTAAGTATAACAATCTTTACCTTTTTGCTGGCGAATATAGACAGTCGGTTCAGTTCGATAGAGGTTATGTTACGTATTTTCCTTCAAATATTCCCGTTTTCCTTGCAATGAAGAAGCAATTGCAGAAGTAAACCTCGTAGTTTTTAGCTCTTCCAACTAAATAAAATGACGTCAATAATTGTTGTCTTGTCTTATTTTTGAAAAATATCGTAAGTAAGTTTGAGAAGTAGTAAGTATAGACAAAACTATAGCTAAGCATAAGCAGTGCTGCCCTGAAGCAGATACCAAAACGCGGTATATTCGAAATCGTGTATTATAGTTCTACAAATAAGCATGACCAACGCGTTTTATTAATACAATGTTCTAAAAATACGTTCTATTTGATGATTATTTTGAAATAGGTGGAATGCGAAGTTTTTTTATAACCTTCATGTTAGACGCCTGGGAATAGCATCTGATACATATTACAACTTCCTTTTATAGTTAAGCTTGTGTATGTACGTGAGTAAAATACGTTTACTTACGTATTTTTCCTACACATGCCAATAATTATTTTTATTTATATGAAATCTCATTATTTTAAAATATAATATCAAGACTATTAGAACATTGCAACATTAAATTAAAATGTTCTTAAAGTTCTTAAATTCTTTGTAAATACTTTAATGTTATAAAACGGATGTATAATATTACTATATGTGTAATAGGTATATATGTATAGCATATATATATATATATATATATATTGAATCTAACTAACATTGCTAACCTTCCACAATAAAGGACATTCACACTGGGAGAGAGATCCACTGCTAATAAATACTTCTAATAAATAAGTTGTAAATGAGTATTATGCATAATGTTGCCGAATTCGATTGTCTAATGGTGTTGGCATTTGCAAAATATCACATTTGAACACAGCGAAATCGTTTTAAAAAATTAATGATTAAGTCACAAACGAGTTTTGTTTGCTGATGGATACGCTAGACGATCTTCAAGCATGCTTGAAGTGTGAACGGTGCAATGTGCAAGCGAAATAAGTATTCATCACACATTACACACACGCACGGGCACGACCCACGCACCGCACGCCCATGGGCGGACACGGTCATGTTACGTTTTCGGTGGAACGTGCAGTACGATGACGTACCAGTATTCCGACCATTTATTTTTAAATTGACGATACTTCCATGCTAACTACAAAATATGAAATAATTTCTTCATTGGCATTCAATGGATATTTTCACCATAGGTACTTTCGCTCCTGGCTCAAAATCTTGAATGTGGTATTTTATGCCCGGGTATGATGAAATAGTATATTACGCATCTGATGGGGAGGAAAAAAGTTGGTCAGTCCATATCACGCGTAAATTGCTACCCGAGCCGAGGGCGAGGGTGGAAAACACAAAATGTGAGCTGGCCAATTTTATTCCCGTGGAGCGTATACTGGTAAGGTGGCACGACAGTGGTATTTTCAGAGTGCAAAAAAAAGTATTTTTTCCTCACCCGCCCGGCTCCGAAACGGAAATATAGCATTTTCGGCCTAGATGTGAGGAAAAATTAGTATACGCTCCACGGGAGTTAAATCGGCCAGCCCACATCTCGTGTTTGCGACCCTCGCCTTCGGCTCGAGTGTCAATTTACGCGAGCTGTGAACTGTCCAAGTTTTTTCCTCCCTAGGTGCGTAATATATTATTATCTCTACGTATCCCCAAGCTCAAATAAGCCGGAATTAGCTTCTAAATATGAAAAATATACTTTATAAGTAAATCGTTCTTAATTATTTGAGAATAAACGCTGTATTTTTATGTTAGTTTCTATTTTCAATTTTCAGTGAGTCACGCATTTTATTTATAAAAAAGCAAGTATTTTTGTTTATTGTTGAAATACAAGCTATAAAACCCAATTGAAAGTGGTACGGGCGGAAAGCGTGACCTACACGTTACGTTTTTGTAACATTTTATGAAACGTTTCATAAAAACCTAGAAACGATACCCAAAAAATATAGAAACGTTTCATTAACGTAGAAATGTCCTAAATCCGAAAAAAAAACTTTACATAAAAATCGTAAACGTGTTTGATTCGTCTCAGAAACGTTTGTGCAAAGTTTCTGAAACGTCTCTAAAACATATAGGTATCAACAATTTCCGAAAATTTCATCGGAGTCCTAGATAGCAGGAAACGTTTGAGTAACGTTTTTACAATGAAATTATAATAATTTATATTGTCAGTTATTGACACTGATATTATTTCAAACAGTATTGCGTACGTTTTTCTGGAGTACACGTTCCTCCCTGGAATTTGGAAATTCCTTTTCTTTTTTAGACTGAACGACGCCATCTATCGGCGGGTCGAATATATCGAATATTTTAGAATCTTAATGTTTCTGTATATGGTTAACAAACGTTTCGATTTCGAAGACATTTCTGAGATGAATCTGGAACGTGAATGATTTTCCAGAAAATTTGATGACGAATCGAATATGTATAAGGTATCACAGACGTTTCCAAAACTTTGCACAAACTTTTGAATTCGGTTTCAGGAACGTTCCTCAGACGATTTAAGCACGTTTAGGTACGTTTTTTCGTGAAAAGTTTTTCTGATTCAGTACATCTCTACGTTTCTGAAACGTTTCTGTTGTTACGTTTCTATATTTTTTTGGGCAAAATTTCTAGGTTTGTAAAAACGTAACGTACTATGTGGGTCACCTTTTGCCCGTACCAGTTTCAATTGTATTGGGTTTTTAGCTTATATTTCGAGTATAAACAAAATACTTGCTTTTTTATAAATAAAATGCGCGACTCACTGAAAATTGAAAATAGAAACTTACTTAAAAATATAGTGATTATTCACAAACAATTAAAAAGATTTACTTATATAGTGTATTTTTCATATTTAGAAGCTTTCCGGCTTACTTAAGCTTGTGGATAAGTGAATATAGCGTACTAGAAAAATGTCTGAATTAGCGTAGTGGCCGAATTCCCGAGTTACCTGCACATGAAAGATTTTCGCTGTTTTTCGGCTTAAAAAGAGGTCCAAGGACCAAGTGAATTTTTTTTTTATTGACGGGAAAAAAAAAACTTATTTTGCCCGGCGGGCGCAAAAATATTTTAAGTAGTAGATGATCTGCTTTAAAACTGCGTAAAATTACCAAAATGTAAATTGATTCCCCATAAATTTGTGCGTGCATGTTTTCATGGCTCTTTTTATTTAAGTAGTGATGAATCCAAATAATTTTAAGAAAGAAAAGAAAATAGAATTAATTTTTTTTAATCTTAGTATCAAGTTATAAAACAAATATTAATTGAATAATTAATTTATAAAATATAAAAATTATGTTTTTTTACATATGATTTAATAATATATATTTTATTTTTCAATGTAACTTTACATAAAAAATCAATTTAGGCTCGCATTTTAGGCTCAAAATCCCGAAAATCAATACATGTGTCACAAAAAATATGGTTTGCATAGAACTAGTGTGGTCCTGTTGACCTCGTGTACACTTAAGGTATTATTTTGAACATTTTTTTTACCATTCGAAATAGCTTCTATTTTGAGGAAGCAAAGCCTAATCCTTGGCCTAATCGAGGGAACGACTTTCATTTTTATGAATGATTGTAAAAGGTACCCGCGTGAAAATAACATATATGAGATACTCATATCTGATATCTGAAATTCTCATATGAGATCTCATAATATATGATATTTTCATCCGGGCAGTAAATACCACATTTTAATGGAGCTTTTAAAACAATTCAGAAATAAAAAAAATTATGACAAATATTGAATATTTTTTTCTTAAAATTACTGTAGCGAGTAGGTACGAATAAACATTGAATTCGATGTATAGAAAATGAAAACACAATTGTAAAACATCTTTATACAAAACTAAAATTTTACAGGATGGATCGTTCACACCTCACACGCCACACGGTTAAGATAAAAGCTGAGTTTTCACTTTTTATCTGTTCATCATCTTCAGTTATAGAACGTAAACGTTAGAAGACACAAGCCAGTAGCGCGAAAGGATGCGTGCGCACTATAGTTATTAGTACTACTCTATAGTCATAGTTGACGGCCATTTTTGGTTCCTATAGGAAGTTATGGCGTGTATGTATGCCTTAACTTTATCGTCACCTAAATATAACCTTCAAAAATCCTTGGCATTTCTTTATATTTTCCATAGTATGCGTTGACTTTGTCTCTCGCTCAACTAGTCATTGCGCGTCATTCACGATTTGATGGCTCGCAGCATCCTATTAGTGAGACTGTTGACAATTTGATATGGATGATTCCGATGATGGTAACTTCCTTATACTTATTGTTTATATTTGGTTATGGCTATATTTCAGCCGTTTGATTATTAGTTCAGATTTTAAATTAATGTTAATCTATTAAACTCTTATTTTTCAGACTATAGCGACTTTTTAAATTTTCTATACGATAGGTTAACCGCAAGATCCATGATGCGAGCTATTGATTATGAGAACTATAGTGACGATGATAGTTTGTCTTACATTAATGTAGAATCTGGCTCAGACGACGAAGATTTCAATCCTGCCTCTGACGACGAAGATTTCAATCCTGCCTCTGACGATTCCGGTAGTAACCAAGATATGTCAGACGAGGATGATAATTTGAGTGATGCTAGTACTGTTTTAAACGAGGGTCACCAACAACCAAGCCAGTCAGGCACTGATACTGAAGTTGAGGCAGATCAAGAAGTTGAAGACAGTGAAGACGAACCCATAGTACAATGTAAGAAACATTTTTTCAAATTTTCTATTAAGTATTTATGTAACGTCATTGCTGCATTATTATTATTGCTTTTGTAACTAATGCTAGTTTACTCAGATCCAATATATACCAATATATACCTAATATATACCAATTGATAAACTCTCTATATTAGTAATAAATTAGGTGATACTTCTAAAAGTTGAATATTCAAAACATAAGTTTAAATTTCATTAAATATTGTTAAAATGTTGACTATTACATTCTGTAATAAAAAGTAACAGTATATTATGCAGACAGTATTAGATTAAAGAGCTATTCGTTTTTAATTATGATGTGCTTTATTTGCTTAAAAATTTATATTGTATTAATAACAAATCTTTTACCACAGCACAAAAAAAAATTAAATTAGATGAACCAAACCCTGTAATAGTACAAGATGCTGCAAATGAATCAATGGATGAAGATCAAAAGTGCCCAATATGTTTAGAGACTTGGAGTAATGCTGGTGAGCACAGGCTGTGTTCTTTACGTTGTGGGCATTTGTTTGGATTGAAGTGTATCACGCAATGGTTTAATATAGCCCAAAATGCAACTGCAAGAAAATGTCCCGAATGTAATACGAAAGCATCGAAAAAGGATATCAGAGTTATATATGCAAAAAAACTTCAGTGTATTGACACAAGTGAAATAGAACAATTAAAAGAGCAACTAAAAGAGGTTCGTGAAAAAAAGGACATTGCTGAAAAAGAAGTTAAACTCTTCCACACAAGAGAAACATTGTATCAGCAAGAAATAAGCAATTTAAGACTGAAGATTGATGAGTTAAAAAAGAAATTAAGTTTAGCATCAAGTGAAAGAAATACTCTTAGTGTACAATATGAAAATATAATTTTAAAAAGAAACAAAGTTTTTGATATATGCACAAATGAGGCCTGTAGAGTTATGGCTTATAATCCATGGCACAAAATGTTAGTAGTTTCATGTGGTAATGGAATCAGTAGGGTATTTATAGATGCTCTTAGTACTTGTGGCAATCAAAATATTCATAGCGGAGTCATAAGGGATTTGGCTTTCCAAGAACAGCACCCAAATATTCTTTTAAGTGTCTCATTTGATAAAAAAATTATGTTAACTGATATTCGAAGTAATATTTTGACTCATAGTTACCAAGAAGACACAAATTTATGGAGTTGTTGCTGGTCAAATTTTAGTAGTCAAACATTTTTCGTAGGAGGAGGAAAAGGAACTGTTGCAGAGTATGATGTCAGATATTTACAATCTGCAAGGTCTACAAAAAAGAATTTTACAGATGGGTAAGAATATATTCCTTAATATAAATTAAGCGTTCGATATTCCTTCAGTTTTCGAGCGTTTTTGCGAGGTATCTTCAAAACGAGCGAGTCTCTCGAAATAAAGCGAGAAACAGCAAAGAGAGCGCGCGTAGCACGCCAAATTTACGCCAAATTAACGCTAGTCTAAACATAAAACATAGAATAGTTCAAGTTATTAAATAGTTTTAATTTTTTGCGATATATTAACAAGTGAGAAATTTAATTCCAATTCTTTTTTACGCATATTAATAATTCAGTTAAATTCGAATTGACAATCAAGTTAGTAGTAATATTAAAAAGTATTTGAAGAATAAATCATAGGGCTAGACAATAATTTGAAAATTTCAAAAACCATATAAAAAATAAAATTTACTTGTAATATTATATGAGCATATAATTAATATTCTCACAAATATTCTAATTTATAATAAAATTTGTAAACCATTTATTTTATTATTAAAACAAATGCTTTTAATGTAAAGTAATAGAAACAAATACAAATTTCTTAATCTATAAGCTTGAAATTTTTATATATAAATTTAAAATAATAAGTAGATATATATTTTCAGGACTCCAGTTGTGTCTCTTGCTTCAGTTCCAACTAGCAGTCCAGCTCTTCGGGCTGGTGGTTATATAGCATGTCAATTGAATTCTTGCTCTGCCTATCGCTTTAATGAGGGTATCTACGAAGGCAACCAAATTAATATTGAAGGACCTTTTACTTCATTGAAATATAATGACAGAGATAATCATGTATTGCTTTCATGTCGGGCAAGTGCTAAAAATCCTTCTATGCGACACATGGTGTGTACAATTGAGAAAAATGAAGATGAAATTCAATTTAATCCAGTGCACATATTTAATGCTGGCAATTCACAACAATTGCTTTCAAGACCATGTTACATGAACCTGAAAAATGACACATTAGTTGTAGCCCATAATGAAAGTCGAAAACGCATTACGTCATGGAGTATTTCTACTGGACAAGAGTCCTACAGCATTCCAATTACTGAACCTGTAGTTGATGTTTGCTCTTTTGAAAATAATGTTATGCATCAAGCTGTTCTTACAAAGAATAAACTCCATTTATATCATCATAAAGATACAAATGCATAGCAACATTTTTCATAAGTGACCTGTAAATTTATGTTAACTTTTAAAATGGCTGAGCCTTTGAATATGATGTTTATCTTTTGACTGAAGTCTTGTATATAAAGAGATACAAAATGTTTGTAAATGAAATTCATATTTTTTATTTATTAACTTCACTTTGTTCTGTAAAGTCAGTAGTAAATAAGATTTGCATTTATATACTTAATATTTCATTTATAAACTAAAAACTAAAAAAAAAATTAGGCATTTAAATGAATCTTAAAAGAAGACTGTATAATGCATGTAGTACAAATTTTTCTAATTTGATTTGTAGTATTTGATATAAGTAAATTGTATTTTTTACACCATAAAAATGATAAATTTGATAAATAAAAAAACAAAGTTGAAAAAGAATCAATTTATTACTCTTAAATAATTAATTTACATCGAATAAATTTGTATAAGCTTACAGATTTTGTAATTTTATTATAAAGAAAGCAGCGCATCACGACGTTTTACATATCAAGGGGAAATTCACAATTTCTACAATCCTTGATATTTGTGTATATGCATATATTTTTCCTTAATATTAAGTTATAAATTTCAAAAAAGAAAAAGCTGAAAAAGATTTCAGATTGATAAAATAAAGCTCTGAAATTTTTTATTAATTTAATAGATACCTACAGTAATAAAATTATAAAAAATTTTAAAATACACATTTTTTTCAATTAAATTTATATATAAACTTAAGAAAAGAAAACAAAGAAAAAAGTCAATGGTAAATCGAAATTTTAATGTGTTTAAAAAAGTAAAACAATGTAACAAATATCAAGTCAAAAATTTTATAAAAAAATACAAATTATTTTATTATTAAAAAAGCTAATATAACATGGTAGTTTTGTATCATAATGTGAAATCCTCTTCAGTTTAATGCAACCCGTGTACTTTGTACAATATCGTCGTGATACTTTAGAAGACTGGATCAGATAACTTTGTGGTTGATGACAATGGATAAATGCAACGTCGTTTCCGAACTTGGAATGTAAACCACTCGCTTTCACGAAGGTGTACGTTTATTTTTAAATTTGATGGATGTTTATGGCTGTATATGTGCATTATTAATGACCAGACGAGCTTGGTTCGTTCTTCGACATATATAACCCAACACCAAAAATGTACAAAATTTGAATATTAACTATATAACATTAAAGCGTATAGTCCTTTTTACACATGTCTATTTCTAAATAAATCTTCTGCTACATCAATGTACAGTTCAGATCTAATCAATGTGAATCTCTTAACATTTGAATGGGGTACGAGAACATAGTTTTTTTTTTATAAAATTGAAGCTTACGTTTTTATACGATTTTTGTCAATTATAGATGAAATATGATTTTAAAAAAAGCAGTGGTTTACAAATGTCACAAGAAAAAAAGTTATTACTAATTAACGATAATTGGAGCTGTTTATCGGCAATTCCGAAAGATTTTCAAGTACCGAGTAACAATTGATATTAGTTAAAATTTGTTTACATAATTTAATTAAAAAAAAGATAATGTTGAATTGTATTTGGAGATTAAATTTTGCCAAAGGAAAAGATAAATTACTAATCAGAACGGCAGTTTTTATTATAAATACTTCTTTCAGAACAGATTAACCAGATATTCTGGGAACTAAATCAATATCACATATACAAAATTACATTGTATGATATTATAAAAGAAAACAATAGTTAAGGAGACATTGCCTTCAAGCACTTCTTCGCGAACTTGTTCTATACACTTGTGAGCAGAACATCAAAAACAATGATTTGCTCGCATTTTAATCGACTGCTCTTAAAGTACGATACCGACTTGGAATTTCGTTGGACTTATTTTCATAGTCCCATCTTCTTATTCGTGCAACACCACTTTTTCTTTTCGCATATCTATTGTACAAAATAAATAAACAACTATCGGCCGATAGACGATCAACCGCCCAAAAATATATCATTGGAATATTGTCATAGCGTACATTGGATTTTGATCAAGACTGCTATGATGAATGCGTTTGAGAGCGATAGTTGCTTTTGTAGAATCTCGAGTTACGAAATGTGTGATGTATATGATATATCAAACTATTACTGTCCAGTCATCACTAACTGAAAAGTTGTTCTGTGGCACGTTCCAAGTCCCAATTATATGAAGAAAGTGCAACTCTTGCATTATGCTCCTCTATGCCCATGTCTGTTAAACGTCTGATTTTTTCATCTAATTCCGGCATTCTTGATGGTCCTGATAAAATTATAAAATTAATTAATTAATTGAATTTTAAAATATAAAATTTCTATCAATATTGATGCATAAGATATAGAACATTTAATTACGATAAAATTCAAAATAAAAACCAAATAAATCCTAAAATGATGTTTAATTTTTCTTCAAAATTTGCCTTCGTGATATAATTTTATGTAACTAGTGGACATGGGAATATATATATAACGAAAACTTTGTTACAATTATCAGTATAATTCATAATAGTTTTAGTTAAAAAAAAAAAATTATTATACATTAAAAAATAAAATAGTTGTAAAGGTATAAATAAAAAATCAAATTAGAAGAAAACTAACAAAATGTCCATTAATATAATTAATTATAATTCTGTAGCTTCCGGGAATAACCACTTATCGCCACTTTTCATTATTTCGAGTAAATCGAATTTTTAGTTTCGCATCGATATTTTAAATCAAGACAAATGAAATTGAATGCAACACTGCATCTATGAGAAATAATGAATACTAATCCAATTAAAATTTTTTATGATAGTACCTAGACCAAATAGTGATCATGTCTTTGAAAACGACTTTCACTTACGTGGTTATTCCGGAAATGAACAAAAATTTCAGTGGAGTTACGTGGGTTTTCCGGTCTCAATTGGCAATTATATTGTTTTTTTCGGCAACTATGATAAATATGAACTATCGCTCACGGGAGCTAGTAGGGGCAAATATGTGCACTCTTTCTAATACAGTTATCTTGCTATGGGTAGACTTATAACAATCCTTCCAGGATATTGAATGGAAAAATGTGAAGTTATATAGTTTTTTTTGAGAATTATCCTTAAAAAAATGTGGAGTTATGTGGTTTTTCAGGAAGTTATTCTTTAAAAAATGGAGATACGTGGTTATTCCGGAAAAATGTTGAAAAGAATGGAGCTATAGCGTTTTTCTTTGTGTTGGTGCACTTTCGTAATTTCTGTCACGATTACTCAATAGAGGGCTGTCTGAAGATAAGAAATAAGGTATAAAACCTATTTTGAAAAACACGTCACTTACGTGGTTTTTCCGGAAAGCCACAGAATTAATGCCACTATTACATTTCTTGAACAATCAAGATTTATTTTATTATTTTACTAGTTTTGATAAAATATTTTTGAATGTACCAATTATAATTATTTTATGGTAATTAAAAACTATTAATAAAGCACTTCTTGTAATCTACATAAAACCTAAAAGGGTGTAATCATTTAGTAATTAATTAACAAGGATATACTCCGGCCGAGTATATCAATAACGAAAAAAATTGTGATCGAAAATAGTAGTTTTCTGTCCTAGACCGTTGCATTTGACGGACCGATTGGGAATCGTGTGTTCGAGGGCCGATGCAGTGAACTCGAGGCCATGGAGCAAACATTATTTTTCGTTATAAATGTCCGTAAAGTACGTACTTTACGACATGTTTTGAGGTCGTAAAGTACTATTTTTACTTTACGGATAGGAGATCGTAAATCGTATAAAGCTTTATATATAGATATAAAAATAAAATGGAAGGTTTTCTTTATGTTGCTATATCTCTTAAATTAATCCGGTTTGCCATATTGCAAATGATACCATATTATTTCCACTATTATGTAGTATAACATAATAGTTTATTAAGAAAAGTTAAGGAAAATTGGTTTTATAATTCGTAAAAATATGTCTCTATAATGGGGGTAGGTATATTGTTCCCATATTAAGACTATAAACTTTCAAGGTAGATATTTCAATATTAAACTCTGCAAGCGTGCGCTACTATTCAGCAATACGACATCAATTAGTGTACATGCAAAGTTTCCAAAAGTATTAGGACAATTCAATTTTCCGGGGTACATCCTTAAAAAAAATTTTATTACGACACAAGTAATATATATATATTAAATATAAAATAATTAAAAAAGTCCTTAAATATAAATTTATATAAAGAGATTAAAATGTTACCTTGATTGAACTTAATAAACAATTATACAACTTACCACCTGCATATACTGAGGTCCAATGTTTTGCAGTTTGCCGAAACATTTCTGGCTGATCCTTATATTGTTTAGCTACTACAGCATCTTGAGGATCATCTGGTTCAGCTGCTGACAAAAGAGCTTGTAAAGATAATAAAACTGTTCGTAAAGTCATTGCGGCTGCCCTGTAGAAATATTAAAGAATTAAAAAATTTGTTAAATATTTTAAATTTTAAAAAGTGATAAAAGCAAAGTAAACTATACCATTGGTCTTTCAATATATCTAAGCAAATTGCTCCTGTTACAGATGATATATTAGGATGCCATATTTTTGTTATAAAACGTACCTGAAAAAATGTCATTCATAATAACTGTTTATATAAAAAAATAGTATGAATAATTATTAACTAGAATTTATCTATAATCTATAATGATATGGGCAACTAATTCTTGAATATAATATTATATTATTTTTATAATAAATTTTTATCAAATGATAAAACTATTAGCTGTTATCAGTATTGACTATCCACTTTAAAACTCATTTGGTGATATTTAAGTTGAATAATATAAGCTCCTAAATTGAAGTATTTTAGAAGTTATCATTTCATTATTTTTATTCAACATAATCTTATAAAAAATATTTTATTTTAGTAAGTTTATTAATATAAATTTTTATTAAAAAAATAAAAATTCAACATTTTTAATAAAAATGATTTAATTTTTTTAATAAATTACCATAGGCTAAATATGTCACACTTATATCAAAAGTTATACATACTTTGGGTGGGTTGAATGGATATGTTTCTGGAATTTTGATCTCAAGAACAAAATTTCCACCCTCATATGGGGTATCTGGAGGTCCAGCAATTTCACCTTTTAGTTCAACACAACTATCATTGACAAGTTCCACCTTGATTGAACATTGTGCAACCTAAAAATATTTAAACTATTTAGTCATTTAATCTAATGAAACAGTATAAGGTTTTCATATCTAAGACATTTACATAAAAAAAAATATTACTCTTGTATTAAGATTTTATTGAAATTGTTGAATACTGTTTTCAAATACAAATATTTTTTTGAAGAAAGAATGTGTAAAAATAAGCAATATGAACAAAACTAAAATTAATTATTTAATTAATTATTAAATCATCAACCCTTAATCAATAAGGTTCTTTTGTATAAATCATAATATTAAATAAATAAAAAAAATTTAGAAAAATATAATAGAATTTCAGTGATTTTAATGAAAATAAATGTAAAAATCAAGGTAAAAATCAGTTCATTTCTGTATCCTGTTTTGGAGCACAGAGTGGGTATCTAATATAGAAAATGATAAAAGCTTAACCCCTGACATTTCTTGTCTAAAACTAGTGTGAAGAAACTTGTTGTGCTGATAAATTACTTGCGTCATATTCAGATGCTGCTACTGTTTTGAAACTTACATGGAAGTATTCCACGTGGGGAATTAAGAATGAGTGAGTATAACACTTCCAACGAGTATAAGCAAGACGCAGAAGCTTTCGACCAATCATCCGCAGAAATGGACAGAAAAAAGAGTAAGCAATTCAATTGAATTAAAATAGTAATATTATAAATTAACACAGTTGCTGTCAAATACTAGTCAGCTTTTTCCTCTGATATTTCTTCAAGCAAATCTTAAAAATTCTCATAATAAAAAATGTTAAGTAGTAAAATATCATGAGTCTCGAGTCTTTGGTTACTAAAAGAAAAAATTTATATCTTTCTGAATGACCACCTGTTACAGTAAATATTTTATCCATTCGTCATAGCATACAATACTTATACTTCAATGAGAGGAGCAATAGTAGTTTAGCAAAATAGTAAAAAGCCTGAATCTATAACTATATATAAGAGCTGGCCATTGGCATTGTTTTGAAAGTATATATATGTATATATAGATATATATACACACACAGACAGTCATGGAGATGGTTAAGCATTTGCAGTAGGTACCTAAGTGTCCAAACTTAATGTTGGTGTTATTTAGCTAGAAGCAAAGGGTTGAAAAAAGTAGTGGAGAAAGGGATAGCCAGCGTGAGCGGAGAATGAGAGAGCTCGGAGAAAATCCCGACGGCCAAGGGATGATTGGTCAAATGCAAGTCACGGTTCATGGCAGTGGCTCGCCGGGGCAGCTGGCGAGTGCGAGCGCTCGTCGCGAAAAGTTGGTACGGTGCCAGGGCTCCGGCGCACAAAGCCCTTGTCTCGGCGGACGCGGGGCACAAGCCCCGCCATCGCCGAGGGCCCGCGCGTCCCCCGACCTCCGCGACTCCTTTTCGAACGCTCGCCTCTCCCGGGGAGATTACGCAATTGATCGAGCGCGGGCGCCGAACCGGGGCCGAGGGGAGGGCGCACAGCCTCCTTGGCGGTCCTGCTGCGCGCCGCTCGGGCAACGACGTGCGGCGCGGAGGGACGCGGACACTCACCTCCTCGCTCTTTATAACCTCTTTGAATTCTCGCTTGATCCGCTGGGCCGCGATGTTCGTCGCCATGGCTCCAAAGTGCCGAGAGCTTTCTCGGCTGGTAAACAGAAAGACAGGCGCGGTACCAAGCGCGCGCGCGCGCTCCGGGGCTGATGAGAAAGCGGGGCAGCAAGGTGGTCAGCAGCGGCGAGGGCACGCCTCTGTCATCGTCCTCGGGCCCCCTGCACACACTCGACGAGGTGGCTGCGCTTTCTCGCGCGGGTTCCCTCCTCCGCCGCCTTCTCTGCTGCACAGCAGCACAGCTGATGCTCCGTCCTTGCGAGGGAACTGCGCGGCAGGCGTGCGATCTTCCTTTGTCTTTGGCGAATTCTCTCGAGACAGTAGCTTTAGGAACTCGCAGGCGACGGCGACGGTGACGAGGACGGTTGTCGCGTGCGCGCTAGAACGTGTGTGTACACTGCTGTGCGCTTGCGCGATTCTGCGCCCGCGCAACCGTACTTACGTGTGTGCGTGAGAGCGTCCGATTGTGTATACGTGTAGTACGTACTACGTTGGCTCCCGATTCGCGCGCGATTTTTCACCGTTTTGGATCACGCTTCCTGAGCGATCGGCTAAGTATCTACCTACTCTACAGGAATACGATCTAATTCCCTCGCGCGACGACGACACGTGCGCTAAACTACTGCTACCACTGGCGCAGATGATCCAGCTCCGCAACTTTCACGTGGAATTTATATAAAACGCCCGGCAGCTCGCGCAACGTTTCGTTCCGCGCACGCGTGCTTCGAATTTGAAAGAAAGAAAAGAGAGAAAGAGGGAGCAAAAGCACGAAAAAACCGAGAATAAACAGTTGATTGTTGTAAGTGCCAAAGCATCAGCGGGGACCTCGACCAGAGACTATTCTTTCCATCTCGTGCGCGCGCCAGACGTCTTTTTCGAACGTTCGTGCGTGTGCCTGTGTCTGTGATGCTTTACTCTTACACCTAGGTATATATATACACGAGTATATAAGTATTATATACCTATACAGGCGGTACAGGTTCCTCGTCTTTTTCAATTGATGCGATTCATCGTGTGAATATAAATACGGCATACGCGCGCGCCATCAAAATATAGCGTTTCGAGATGTGCAGCGTGCGAATCATTGCGAATTGCGATTCTCGCGCGAATCTATATTATGATAGCTATCGCACGAGCGGCTCGCCATCTTTCGCGTATGGCGCCTAGTTCGAACAAGTTAACTTGTTCTCCGTTTGCTCTACTAGTTATTGAGGAATTTTCATTTAATTTTCTGTATTGAATGAATAAAAGTTTTGGGCTATTGTTATATGGTTATAAAAAAATCAATTTTTCTGACGTGTTGGAAACTACGACGTTCGATCACAAGCGTCATTGTTCACGAAAGGTCGCTTGCCAACATTTCTGTTACTACTAATATCGAAGACTGACGTCAAGAAAATTTTAATTCCGTAGCACTTCAAATCTCATTCGAACTTGTAATATTAGTTTTTATTTTATTTATTCCGATGCAATTTTGTGTAATTGTGTAAATGTATAATGGCAAATAAAAGTGTATGTTGAATAAACTTGTATAGTGTGTGTGTGTGTGTGTGTATGTGTCCAGAAATTAGTTGTTATAAATAGAAATAATAAGAAACAACTTGTCATAATAATGGTAGAACTTGAAAAGTAGCAAACCATGATTTTTAAGCATGTAAAACGATGAAATTTCTTTATTTACCCTTTATAAGAGCGAGCGGCTTAATGTAAAAAGTCATTGAGACCTAAAATAACACTTTTCCGCGTAATTATGCTCTTTGTTACTTTATTACAGTTTTCTTTGTAATAACAGGACAAAAGACATCTTTCTTATTGGGGAATTTTTATTTTAGAGCAACGAAAAGATTTAAGATTAATACAAAGATTACTAATAGTTTTTGTTAACAGAATAATTTTATGCAAATGCCAATAATAACAACTTTAGATAATTAACGTACGAATCATCTGATTTGATTATATTATAATTATTACGTTTAATATAAAGAAATGAAAACCTCATCTTTTACATATAAGCTTAAGTTTTATGTATTATTAATATAATTTTTTAAGTTAAAAAAAATATTTTGCCTTTGGATCAAAAGTTATTAAAATGTTTAATAATAGATAACTAAAAATAAAATTTTTTAGAATGTAAGTGGCAGCAAGTACTGCAGACGTTCATTTCTTAGATATTTTCTATTTAATCAATAATGTGTGAGTACGTGTGTGTGTGTATGTGTGTGTGTGCACGCGCGCGCGCGCGTGTGTGTGGGTGCAATTGGGTTGTTTGATCAATAATAAGTTTTGTCGCTAAATTACATTTAAATTTAAAAAAAAATGCAAGACCTTGTAAAAAATTTTTTATTTGAATTAAATGAAAACCTTATAACAGTTATTATAATAATATAATTAATAACTTTTTTAATAATTTAAATTTTGTACGCCCATAACATTATCATAATAAACTTTTTACCTTGTGACAAACGGAAGAAAAAATATACATATATATTACAGTCCTGGAAGAGCAGTTATTGCATACGAAAAAAGTAATCGGAATCGAACCCTTGACCTTCGAGGATTGGGAAGCCCGTATCTTAACCACATGCGCAATGCCAATTAAGTTTCTGGTGGGAATAAGTTCTAAAAATAAAAAAATTTATTTCTAGTATTTCCTCTTGTACAGGAAAGAAAATCATTTTGGAGTAAAAAATTAGTGAAAATCGTTCTAATTTGGTCCATTTTCAAGAGAATAATCCTCTTGTATCAAGATCAAATCATTTTGATTCAAAATCAGTTTCTTTTTGTTGCAAATTATGATTGAAAGTATTAAAGAAAAAGGAATTGTCCTTTTGACTGAAATAATAAATTTTTCTTAGTGTACATTAGTTAGTATATTATATGCAGAATAATTTGTGTTTTATGAGTGTTCATAATTTATTTAATTTTTATTTATTAAAATTATCGCTATATATAGGTGAATGATAACGTCTTACGTTTCGTAAGCTCGTAGGACAAAAAGAATGAATAAATGTTGCATATCTTAGCTGATGACTCTATTTAACTGTATCTATACTGTGCTCGCGTTATTTTGTATAATCATTATACCTACAATACACATGTTTGATGACGTCAACCATATTTTTACGAACATTTTTATTTTATTTTTTTAATTACTTTTACGATACAATGATTACAAATTAAAACAAATTAAATCTTTTTAATTATTTAAAAGATTATACATTAATTAAAATATATCTGAATATCATTTTCAGAATTAAAAATTGTCTACTCTTTGAAAGATATATTTCATATGTAATAATAGAATTTCACAGTTGTTTAAATAACTGATAAATATTACTTATATATATTACTGATAAATATTACGTACATATCGACAATAGAACAGCTATTGTCGTACAATTGTTCACGATAAAAAAGACGATGAAAGAAGGAAGAACCTATACTGGTAGATCATGGATTCGATAAAAATTCTGTAAGGCGAAATCTTTTTTTATTTTTCCTTATGGTGAAGTAGATTGAACTACAAAAAATTAATGACTTGAAAATCAAAGAATTTGTACATCTATGGAAAAACAAAAAATGCACGTTAAAGTTTATATGATAGCTTTGATTGAATCTAAAATTAAGATATATGATTAATTATCAAGTCCGAATTGCATCAGGTAGTAAATTGAAAATTTAAATCATTGAATGAGAGATTTAAATATTAAAATAATATAGCGAACTTTTTATCACAATCGCATTAGCGGTATACATTGATCTTAATAGAAGCACTTTGCATATATACTGTATACGGCTCAGCATGCTTTACTGCAACATAATAAGTATATATACTTTGCCGCGAGTATCATAAACATCACAGGCGCGGGCGGGCGGAAGAAAACAGAATTCGTAAGTGACGAGGTCGTCGAAAAAGATGAGACAAAATTAGAGAGGGACGTGTCAGCTTCGTATATGATATGTATATGTGTACATATATAGCGCGCACACGCACACAGAGCGTCGCGGAGATAACCGAGGGGGACGAGTAATAAGTGATGTACATACATGTATATTGGCCAAGAAGCGCAAACGCGAGGGAGATGGGAAACTGGGAGAAGAAGGGGGGAAAGCAAAATTTCCGCGCTGATAGGAAGCAAACGATCAACGACATGTGCGTGAGTGTGCGCGCGGGCCGAAAAGTCTCATTAGCCATGCTTCTTCGTGGTGGTCGAGGTTGCGCGTCTTCGAGATATTTGTACATATTATATAGGGGCCAGAGCTAGATATATATACTTATATACAAGATGCGTAATATCGTCGATATGGATTAACGGTCACTCGCTCGGACAACTATTGCGTCTTGTTTACTCGCTCGTCTTTCTCGCTTCGCTCTCGCTCTCTCGTGCTCGCATATAAGGTGTCGATGATATATAACGCTATGCGAAGATACTTGCATCGCTGATTTTTATAGTGAGGAAGTAAATACGGCAAGAAAATATGTTGATGAAAAAATAATTTATCGTATTTTATATATTATAATACAATAATAATGACTTTTTATGAATGCGAATAATATTCACCAAATTTATTATTTTATATGTACTTAATAAAAAAAAAAAAAAAAAATATTTTATATTTGAAAGGAATAATATTTTTTAGATAAAAAACAAACAATTGCTATTCTATTTATATTTATTCACAAGAGTAATATTTGTTTCATGGTTATTGTTAATTGAAATCATAATGAAATAAAATTAGTTCTGATGTTGAATCGTTGAATACATTTAAATTACTAAGTATGAAGTGTAACCATGGTAAAGGAGTATAATGCAAAAAAGCTATTGAAATAAGTTTTAATAACACGTTGCATAAATAGGTCAATGTAAATTAATTTCTTTTAACAATTTTAACCATTATAAACCTATCAATATATCCACGTGAAAACAGCAAATATCAGCAGAAGCTGTTTTCTCTGCATATAAACTAAAAGTAGTTTAATGGTACTTCATAATATCAATGAAAAATTATTTTGACAGTGAGTTTATTATGCCGATAAAATACGCAATATGGAGCCTTAGAAAAATTATGAGGATTACATCTTAGATAAGGTTTCGGCTACTTCTATTTGCTTTATGATTTCCAAATTTCAAGTATGCCGGTAAAATTTCAGTCTTAATGGAATATTGTAAGTGATGATAACGACAGCAGAATAGAATATTAAAGAGATTCTTTCAAAGTATAAATATTGAAGAAGACTCCTATTAATAACGCTTAAAAATTGAAGGTAAGTCTGGAACTCATAATATTGTAGACACGGTTGAATGTTTGAATAGTACTATTTTTTGACGTCGTTTTAGAACAATATTTTCACAATATAATTTGTGTTATTGAACTTTATAGAATATTTTATAAACAAACTTGAAGAAATATCACAACTGATAAAGCAAAAGAATTTTGATATCTATATATTCTAAGTATATGACGTCTCGTTTATCCTTGCTTTTCCATTTGTAAAAAATAATATTCGATCTTTATAACTTGAAAATGTATGCCTAAATTCTTTTGAAAAAGCGAGGGTAAAGATGGCGATTTGGCACATGGCTATGATGTGCGAGCTACGCAGATAATAGAGGGATCTGTTTCCGTTGCGGTAATATACAATTACAATAACGAACTTGAAAAATTTACAGTTTCATTCCAATTCGTAATAAGTATTTCAGTGAAGATTAGTTGAAAAAATCAGAAATTCAATACGGGATAGTGATCTAAGTATTTATCGCCAAGGTAACTGTGCATTACGTAATTTATCAGCTCTATTTCTTCTACTTGAATCGTAGTTTTATTGTCATAAGAAAAACTTGAGAAGGATTTGTCAGTAAATTAACGGATATAAAAGCATGGAAAGATGGGATTACGAAGTCTGAAATGTGTCATGACAATGAGGCCTATCGGAAAAAGTCGTTAATCTCGTTTTGCCAATTTCCATACTCGATTACGCGATGCTCCGGTGCGGGACGAGCCGCTATCTGCTATCTCCGTCTCTCGGGCCATCAGCTGAGTGCGCGCGTGCCGCCACCGCCGCGGATTTCGAACGCGCAGCCCCCGCGGCGAGAGAGCTACTTTCATCCCGCTGGAGCACGCTGCAGAAAGCGCCTCGGCGAGTAAAAGAGGGCCTCGCGAGGGAATCCGGCGGCGCGCGCGCTCGGAAGAGGCGGAGCTGGCCGAGGCCGGGCGCTGCTACGTCACGTCCGCAGGCGCGCCTATTGGCCGAGTCCCCCGGAGCCAGCCACTCTCTAACACTCGGGCTTTTTTCTCTGCCCCCCTCGCGCCCTCTCTCTCGCACCCGTTTGCTGGCCGGCACTGCTGCGACGCTGCCACCGCCGCCGCGCGCGCTATCGCTGCTATGTGTGCGTCGCCGAGCCAGTGATGCCCGTCTCGCAGCCAGTGCGTGCCAAGAGTTTGTTACGCGCAAACTTGGAGAAGCCTCGCACTAGCGGCTACCTACAGAGCAGAATGCCGAACATCAAGGTCTTTAGCGGCACCTCGCATCCGGATCTCGCGCAGCGGATAGTGGACAGGCTGGGCATCGACATCGGCAAGGTCGTCACCAAGAAATTCAGCAACCTCGAGACATGGTAACTATGCCGCGGCCGTTTCGCTGCAACCCTTCTCACCTGCCTCCTGTCCTGCTTCACCTCGCTCCTTTAGCATCGGCGCACATACCTGCCAGCTCTCGCTTCCCTCCCTTCGTTGCGCCTCGCGTCGCCACGCGTGCGTCCGCGCATAGCTATGATGCCGGGGTAGTCGCTATTCGTTATATTTATTTACCTTTTCGCCGCGGACTGCTCGTGATGGTACCGGGATGCGCATCGATCGCGCGTATTCATCGGGCCCGCGCGCACGCGAGCTCTACCTACTCTCTCTCTCTCTCTTCCTCGCTCTGTCAATTTTCAACCGCTCGACCACGTGCTCGAGCGCGCCAACAAACCGTGTTACAGTAGGTAGTGTTGCGCCATCGCGGCCGATTTTTTTACACCTCCGCCGACGTTTACCTACGGTAAACTCCAGGTTGCGCATGCAGCATCCTGGTTCATTGGTCGTCACGTGCTGCGCTTGTATCGAGAGCAGCATTGATGTTCGCTACCTACCTATGCTCCGCAATGTTTTGCTCCGTTTTCCGCCGTTTCGGGGGCTCGACTGTTTTGAATAGGACTCGTGCGGAAGCGTCCATCTTTCACGGCTGCTCAACTTGTTGTCGTTTTGCTTTCAAACCATTTGCACATGTATAGACGACATAGACTACAGCTTTCTTATAGCTACTTATTTTAGCTAGATTTGCCGTACGAAAAAATACCTGACTACTTACTTATTTCTCTTCTTATTTTTCAGGTGAATACGAGACACCGGTTTGGAGGATTTACATTTTTTTTTTTTTTTTTTTTTTTTTTTAAATAACTATACTCCGAAAATATGAATTGTCAATATCGGATTTTACGTATAAGACATTTTATAAAACTAAAACTACCTACCTTCCTGGTGTAGCATTATCGTCAACGACTTATATAGCTTTTTTTAACCTGTAAGCTATGCGTGACGTTTCGGAGCAATTTGTCGTAATAAGTGTAATAAATCTTTGCGCACGTGTGCGTGTGCATCTATGTATATACCTAAAGAAATATGCTTGTGTTTATATTCACATACGACATATAGACACAAAATCTTTGCATGGACAAATTAATTAATATTTCATTATTTTTACATCATCTAACAAGATAACTACAACATATTGCTCCTTTTTATACCCATATTTAATTATTTAATATTTCAACAGAAGCCACATTTTTATACATTTATAAATGAAATACTGTTACACTATTTTTTATCAATAAATTTTCTAATGTAATTTAGGTACATACACATACATACATAATTTTATATGTATATACAATTAATTTTTATTTTTATTGTTTATTATTTTCTATTTTTCCTCGCTTAGTCTTTAATAATCTTATATGAATCCAAGTAAAGCAAATCTCAGTTATTCAAGTTTTATCTGTTTAGAACATTTGACCTAATCTTCTTTAAGTGATGTTGCAATACAGCATTAATGATCTATAGTATGTGCAACTTAGTTAAAAAAAAAAAAAACAACAACTATGCAAAAAGTATTATCTAACACAAGTACAATTTTTATGAAAATTAAAAAAGAATATAAATAATATTAAATACAAGTTATTTAAATATTTTCACCATTACAACTATCAAAAGATAATAGTATATTTTTCATTTAAAACCTTTCATGTGTCTAATCTTTAATAATTAAAATTTAATTATTTTGTTGAACTTTAATTGAATATAACATTTAAATTAACAAAATATATTTATTGCAGTGTGGAAATTGGGGAGTCTGTACGAGGAGAAGATGTCTACATTGTACAGAGTGGCTGTGGAGAGGTTAATGATAACCTAATGGAGTTGCTGATTATGATCAATGCCTGCAAAATTGCATCTGCATCTCGTGTTACAGCTGTCATTCCCTGTTTTCCCTATGCCAGGCAGGATAAGAAGGACAAGGTATGATTTTTGTTTTGTATAATTGTAGACAAAAGTTTGATTTACTGAACACTCAAACTTTGTCACTTACTTGACAATATATAATCATCAAATTGCAAATTTATGACTTGCACTTATATCTTATTATATCTTACTCATTTTAAAATTATATTCTTTATGAAATACTATAAGAATAAAATCGAAGGTTGCAAAATCATTGTGAATCTCTGAAGATGGAATTGAAATTGAAATTTTTTTTTTCTTTTATGAGAAACCTTTATGGAAATTTGAATATACAGTTCAACTAATTCAATGAGTCAATTTTTTTCAATTTTAATATTCATAAGTAATTGTAGTTAAAAGTTTATAAATTAAATAAGAGACAATATAATTGTTTAATTAACAAGAAATTTTTTTTTCATTATTTTGATAATTTAATGTTAAAAATATCCCAGAAAGTAAAATCTTGGAATAAATTGTGCATCTGCTACTATAAATTTGAAGATCAAGGTACATTGCCTCTTTAAATCACCTGCTTTCAAAGTGAATGTCAAAGTACACATGTGTATTCTATTTTTAACTGAATTCAAGTATATCAATAGTCTGACATTACTCTTGCTCAAGTTTTGCAATAAGTTGTAGTATAGTGTTATAGTATTATATAATTAAAAACTAGCATATATTCTTAAGCAACCTCGAGACAATGTTTACATTCTATTTCACTATTCAAATAATTTCCTAAAGATTATGCACTATACTAATGCATTAAAATATTATCTTGTATTTTACAATGCTTCCTTCGATTATATTCAAACAATAGTAAGCTTTCTAATCTAAAGTTCTCTTTTCAGCATCTATCAATTTTTATAATATAGCTTTTTTTAAGGAAAAAATGTAATATGTACTATCGAAGTTATAATCAACATTGCTTGAATTTAAGATTGTATCCTAAATTTGTAATAGTATGTGACTTGTGTCAAATGCAGACTATTACTCCAAACATGCTGTAAAACTTTTCTATTATTGATGTCTTCACAGGGTGGTGATGGTGGGGACAAGACAGACTCATCTAAGAGTCAATTTATCATGAAGTCAAACGAATGGAAATTCAGGGTAACTTGTGGCGCTCCTTTTTTCTGGTCTATTTTTATATCTTGTTAGCTTGATCCAAGGGAAACAAGGGAAAACGCGAATAAAATATACATGGAATATATTCATCATTAAAAAAAAAAAAAAAACAATAAAAGTATTGTTTTTTTATATTCATGTTTTCATTTAAGGGTTCTTTAAAAAATTGTATCATGTTATAACATAGCTGAAAATATTTTTTTCAAACCCTCAAATTTTCTTATTTTATGGGTTCAAACAGTCACAAACATACTTCTGCAGCACGTTTCATTCTAACATTGACTGATAAATCTTTTTTAAATATATGCCATGCTTTTGGCCATAAATCATAGAAATTTTCATAATTATCATCTCTCTCTGGTGACTTTGAATTTTTTCATTTGATTTGTAATAATTGTCATTCCAAGATATTTCGAAAATTATATACGTCAGAACGTATACGTCAGAACGTACATAAGTTCTAGACAACATCGCCTTAAATATCAATAACATTAAGGTTATCAGCTATTAGATAACCCAGACTGTTGTTGCAAGAATGTTGCATGGTGGCGATCGCGTGGGGTACCTGAAGCATTCACAACATAATCTGACCACAAACGCGAGAGTTTCATCTTCGTTATATTGATATACGTGGGAGATACTTGAATGAATTGCGTAACATCTTAAGAGTTGCATGAATTTGATTTTTGGGATTCCATGTCTCATTATTATTACATTATTATTGCATCTCATTATCACTACACTTTAAAGTTTTCATTATTTTATTTACAAATAATATAAATATTGAGGTCAATGTACTTTTTCTGTTGCTCAAACTACTCTGTTCAATAATTTCGTGTTACGTGATATTCGTAAAAAATAACGGAATAAAATTATTAAGGAAGTAACCTTCTAGTTTTACCTCGGTTTACGGTGAAGTACCGCACTTTAAGATGATTTAAGCAGTAATATGTGTAAAAAAAATGAAAAATATTTCGAAAAATTCATTGAAAATTATTAGGGACTTCTCATATTATTATGCAAAAAATAAAAATGTTTAAAAATATTATATTTACAGAGTTAATATATGTTTATATATATAGTTATTACATTTTAATTTATTTAACTTATTTTAAGGTATTTCGTAAATTCCGCCTGTTTCAATATATAATAACGAATATTCGTGAGCAATAATCGGGCAGCCGATACAAGGCAAAAATCAAAAGATTTTAGCAGCCGGTTGGTATGTAGATTTTTTCTGCGAGGTTTAAAGAACATGTTGAAATCATCAAGAGATTATTAATTTAGCTGGGCAAAACAAGGGAAGGTTTCAAAAATAACTTTAAATCCGTTGTTTTTGTTTTTCATTCTAAATTCTTACATAATTGAGAGAATCCTGAATATGAAATATTTGACTCAACATATGTTCCATAAAACGGTATTATATACTAGTGATCCGATTCCGCCATGTATTGTCAGGAACGAGAAACGGCAATAGGGACTGGCCGGTACTGTGATACTCTGCCTTATTCCAATTTCTTTCTAAATTTCAAGTAGCAGCTTCATTTCCACCATCAACTACTTTTCCTTTTATAAGTTTAAAATGTCGACATATAAAAAGTTGAATCATTTTCATACGAAATCCAAATTTATGTGTTTATGCTGTTAATGATATGAAAACAAACTATATTTACATTTTCATCAGCAAAGTTCTGAATAGCTGGGTGTTTTCAGGACTTTGTACCCGACCTGTCGACAGTGAGTATAAAAAATCAAGAATTAATAAAGAGAAGCGAGATTTTCGAGTGAAGCGTTTGCGTTATTATGATAATAACTCGATGACCAATTTAGATTTGCAATTGTCAGTTTTCTAAAAGTGTTTTTCAGATGACTATTCTTGTTATTTAAAATTACTGTTATTATTATTGATATTACTGTTTTGGTAGGACTAACAAAACAAATCCAAATCATTTTATTTGGTTCATATTCGTTATATGAATCATTCAATCACGACTATACATACCCTCACGAAATTAGCGCGAAATATTTGGCAAAGATGCACTGATTAGTATATTTTAATGAGAGGGCAAAATATTAATATAATAGCATTTATTATATCATTTATTTCCTGTGAAAACGTTTTCACATGGGCTTACTATCTTCACATGCATATGCACATTCATCTATACTAGCCATTTTACTAACTTCTCATATAATAAATTAGGATTTGCTTTTCAGCGTAACGTAATTAGGGGAAAAATTATATTAACTTTCAAAAGAATAAAGTCATATTTTATTGTGATAAGATATCGATTAATTTATTCGTTTGAATAAATAATCCTAAATAATGAAATTTCTTTTATTTAAAGTATAATATAATTAATAAATATTATAAATATAAAAATATAAAATTATAATATAATTAATAAAGTAATTATTTATATAATTTTCCCCCACGTCTACGTCTCTAGACGCAACTAATCTCCGGAAAAGCTTGATACCGATAAAATTACGCTTAAGCAAGAATGGACTGCTGATTGTCTCCGATTTTATAACAGCATTCTAGAGCCTCTGCTCGGCATATTCTAACAAGGAAATATTAACATGAATCAGCTTTTTGTGACGTTGCAGCTCATCTTTGGCCACAGAATGATAAATATAATTTTTTTAATTTTCCCTTGAAAAAGTATGATACATTTTCACAAAATGTGTATTAATAAATTAGAGATTTTTACGATTTGTCGATCGTTTCAACGAAATAGAATATTTTTGTAATATTAAATTAACATTTACATCATTCAATTTATTAGATAATTTTTCTAAAAGTTTGGCACTTTATTTTAAAATACATATTTAAGAATAAGGTTTAATTTTGATAAAAATGTACTGCACTTTTTTAACGATTTTATTAATTCTTATACAAGTATATACTGCTTTGCTGAGGTCCTGTCGAGTTTAACTGGGGTGCATTTGCAACACTTTCCTCTATATGTCTTTTGTTGTAAAACGCCTACGTTTTTTAATAAATGTTTTCTGTACCACGCCATTGTATTCATATTTTGTCCCCTCCAAAAATGTACTCGGTAATCTGTTTACCATATCTGTAGACTTGCAAGACAAGAAATGCAAGATACACGGTTTTTTTACTTTTCTTCCTGTCACTGTCGCGAAAAAAAGCAAAACTTGACATTTTTGGTACTCTTTTATCTTTTTTGTGTCGAAAATTAACCAGGAGACTTTTCAGATTACAGGGAATTCTCAGTTGCAAATGGACTTCGAGAGGACTCGAGTCATTTTTGTAGAGCATGTACCTTAGTCCGTGCTAACGACGCGCTTTACGAATTTTACAGAGTCGAGCTCCCATCTCGGCGAAACTGGTGGCGAACATGCTGTCTGTTGCCGGCGCCGATCACATCATCACGATGGATCTTCACGCGAGTCAGATCCAGGGCTTCTTTGACATTCCCGTGGACAATCTGTTCGCCGAGCCCGCTGTCCTCAAGTGGATCAAGGAGAACATTGCTGAGTGGAGGAATAGTACCATAGTGTCACCAGACGCTGGTGGTGCTAAGAGGTAAAGTATTACACACTTTTAACAAAAATAAATATCCCCAAAAAATGTTGAAACACGTCAACAATTAAAAAATCGATTTGCTAGTTGATATTTATATTCTATAGTAGTCTAGTATTCATAGTTTGTCCAAAATTTAAACGAAGTGATATTTGAGTGGAAAAGAAAAGTAGAGGTAATATAAACGAAATTTTAACTCTTTCAGACATATGAGATCTATATGAGCTCTCAATAATATTTTCACGCGGGGAACGAACATGTTTAAAATAGTAGTGCTGTAAAAATTAACATAGCGAACAATTCTTGAGTGGATAAAAAGTAAGAAGTAGTGGCACCAGTATTTTTGGTATTATTGGTAATTTTGCACAATCATTGGTAAACATTAGATAAAGTAGAAATTGTTTATTTGTAAATCATAAATGAAAAACCATACCAATAATCCATCAATCGAATAACTTCGAGACTGATGAAATAAAAAAAAAAAATAATAATTTCATGTTTATGAAAGAGAAAACTTAGATTATCAGTGTTAATAGGTAAAGTTCTATTTAAAACTGTCTATGAGACACGACTCACTGAAATTTGTTTACAAACTTTTAGGATGTATCTAGGATCTTTTTTATTGACAATTCATATTTATACGAATTTCCTCGACAGAGTAACATCGATTGCTGATCGTCTGAACGTAGATTTCGCCCTTATTCACAAAGAAAGGAAGAAGGCTAACGAGGTAGCGAGCATGGTCCTTGTCGGAGACGTCAAGGATCGAGTGGCTATCCTTGTCGACGATATGGCCGATACTTGCGGCACTATTTGCCACGCCGCAGATAAACTTGTGGAGGCCGGGGCGATAAAAGTTTATGCAATTTTGACCCACGGCATATTTAGCGGACCTGCCATTAGCAGGATTAATAACGCCTGTTTTGAAGCTGTGGTCGTTACCAACACCATTCCTCAAGATGCTCACATGAAAGACTGCTCGAAAATTCAGGTATGACATGTTTAGCCGGTACATAGAATTTTGCTTTTCATATGAAAGAAAATTTTCATTTCCTTAATCTTTCTTTTTCAGTGTATTGATGTTTCGATGATGTTTGCTGAAGCTGTTAGGAGAACCCATAATGGAGAATCCGTGTCATATTTATTCTCGAACGTACCATATTAAGCGCAATTTCCTCAAAACTGTTAGGTGGGTCACGTAAGAAGAATGTAATCCTACGTTAGTGATTTACTGCTGTCAGATAAGGGTAAAGAGAGGAATTTGCCGGAGTGCCGTTTGCCTGTGACTTATTTGGATAAAGGTGACGATGTTAGTAAAAAATTCAGAACGTCCATGACATCTTCTCATAAATATCCTTAAATGGCTCGCGGCAACTTCCACTCTGGTTTTGACCCATCAAAAAAGAATTGACGCGACGAAAGTTGTACCGCTGACATAGTATATATTATGCAGCTCGAAATTACAGACGTGCGTAGATTTTTTGAATCTATATAGTGTACACGTAAAAATCTCGTTAGATAGTCTGCGTACATAAGACAGTGATAATTTGCTCACTGTAAAGTTTTTTCGTTGCAGTTGAAACGTTAGCTGAGCACCTTGTCACAAAACTGCCTCGTAGCTTCTTTTTTTCTTTGCATTTACTAGATGATGAAAATTGGCGGTACTGAACGTTTCTTCTTTTTGAAATCGAAACCATAACTCTAATCTCTGTATTTTTACCATTGGCCACGAATTTTTTATACAAAGCCATTGATAGTACTTGCAATAATGCATAATTTTCTTACTCGAATATTTGACTAAAAAATTAATTTTTGACAATTTTCAAAATATTTTGATATAGATTGTTATTTTTAAGATGAAAATTTTCACTATCTAAATATTTGATATAAAATTTAAAAAAACTAATTTTAAACAAATTTGTTTATAGATCTTACTTATTAACAGGGTTACGTACTGACAATTACTTGTTTTACAGTACTACTTGATTTATATATTTTTGAAATTATACATTTATATTAATTCATACAAATAATACATTCTTGATATTCTAAAAATTAAATACGTAGACTCAAATGTATGAAATTGGTTATTAGGCCTCCATATAATTTTTTAATATTATTAGTATCTGTAAACTTAAATATTTTGTTATTAATTTACTTCTACATGCGTTGTAATTGAGAATATTAAACTGTTTTCTTTTTTACAAAAATAAGTTCATAGAAATATCATGTATTTTTATTTCATATAAAATGTTTGCAAACTTCCACAAATTTATTTAAAGTTTTATTAATATTCATGGACCCATTGTGGTAAGTAATAGTCAATTAAATATGTTAATTTTTTTCAACAAGAGTTTCTTTTTATATTGCATGATATTTGATAATAAGTGTAAATCAATTAGTTGAATTGTAGCATAATGTATCAAATTCACATGTATACGTAAATCTTTAACCTAGTGAGCAGGTCTCCATAATTTTACTAAAACTGGTCTTCATCAGCAATAAAGTTGAAAGGACAAAGAATCAATTGTATGATAATAATTATTTTATTTTTCATTGTCTTTTTAATAGTACAAAAAATATTAATTTAAAATAAGATAACTGGAAATATGACATTTCGGAATACTCTTATTAAAACGGAAAAAAATTGTAAAGAAAAATTATTGTTTGTTTTTAAGCAGTGATATTGTAATTACAATATATGTACTTTTTTATTACTACAATTTAAAGAATACCATTGTCAATATTTTATTTTGAAGATATATATTGTTCTTATTAGATAACCTAACCATTGCCTTAATCCTCATTCCTTCAGCAAAAAATCATGTACTTGTTAATACAAATGAACTTATTCTTCATAGTTAAATACTAAAAATTACCCTGTAAAAAAATTTTTGGGTAATTGGTAACTTAAATTTTTTGCAGTGATTCTAAAAATATTTTAATATTATATAAACATGGACAAAAATAAATTAACTTTATTATTTAAAATTTACTCTAGCAAAAATGTGTTTAGCTCCGTTTATTGATAGAACCTACCCTACTTACTTTTACAATAATATAAACATTATTTTTACATTTATAAACAGCATACAACGGATATTTAAGAATGTTTAATATAAAAACCATAAGTAGTTTGTTAACATCAAAAATTTAATATAACTTAGAACTAAAATAATTTAAACATTTCACAACAATTAACATTTTATTTTGCATTATAAAATGATAATTACTCACAAATCGAAATATATCAAACCTCTTCATCAGCCCCTATATCTATATAGTCAATTATTTGCACAATTGATTAGTAATTGTAAAGCTAAATTTTTGTATCACTTTATCACAAATACATAAATTTCATATCACGACTATTTTAAAGCCTTTAAGTCTTTCTAAAGCAAAGAATAAATATTATATTATTTGTGCAAACATGCTCAATGCGCAATTACCGTACTAGTAAATTGTGGCCATAGTTGTAAATGTAAAACATTTTTTTATGTACTATTTTTTGTCTAATTTACGAAATTCTGTTGATTTGTCCATTCACATAATTTATCTGTCTCTTACCCTGTTATAAAAATCAGTCATGGAGAACTTAAGAATAAGTACAAGTCCTAAATACAAAAAATTTCATTTCCTACCTATATAAATACTAACTACTTGTATAAAAATTACGTTTGTTGTCAAATGCAAATAATTGTTTCAATTTATGTTTTCTCTACACCTGGTGGTAGTGTAACATCAAATACAATTGGCGAATTGCTAGGTAAATAGTTCAAATCACATGTTGAAGCATTTATAAATATTATTTTGCCATCTGAAGTTATTCCGTAACCTGTAAGTAACATTATTAATTTATTTTATACAATTATAATAAAAAAGGTGAATCCATAACGAAATTTTTTAATATTTATATATTACATTTAAGAAAACATACTACCTTCATGAATATGCCCAAAAACATGATATTTAGGTTTCACTCGATTTTGGACAGTACTTAATAATTCTACACATCCAGCTCGTACTCCACTACAACAAAGATCACCATGTCCTACAGGTGGTGTATGGGTCACTAAGATATCTGTATTAGCTGGAATCATGTCCCATTTGGATAAACATGGTTCTCCACGAGGTACATTGAAAGCCCATTTGCAAAATTCTGGTTGCCTACATGAGAAAATTTGTATTTTATCTATTTTATACACACACGAACATACAATTTTGTACTTTCAAAAATTGACATCAATCAAATTGATTTTAATGTGTACATTGGGATATAAAATTAGTAAAAACAATTTAATTTAAAACTTTTACATGCTTCAAACTACAATAAAGCTTACTCTATAAGATTTTATTTTTTTATATTAATGCTGGATCAGAGAAGTAAGAAAGCACTAGAGTTTTTAGTTGCCCTTAAAGTACAAATATAGCTTTATTTGTGCATCTAATATGAAACTCTTACACAGTATATTTATAATTTTCATTTGTTTTGTTCAAAATATTAATAAATTTTTGGGAAATAAAATGTAAATAATTAAATTTATAAATGACAGAAACATACCATGGTGTACCATAAATTTTAACTCCAGAAATAACAATTTCTGAATCTTCTAAATATATGCAATTTGTTAATTTATCTTTGACATTATCTGACTGAATAGCTTCTGTCAAAACATCTTTAGACATTCCTAAAGTTGGTATACTATCAAATATACTGGTCCCCGTATGTTTATGTCGATCTCCACTACGGTTAGTAGAGAAAGGATGAGTAAAGGTAGGATCAAAACTAAGTTCGTGATTTCCTGCTATCACTATTTTGTGCTTGTGGGGAAGATTGCCTATAGAGAAATTAAAATAAAAATGTATTTAAAATATTTTATTGTACAAATCAATTTTCAACATAATTATAAGATATTACCAATCCAATTATTAAAATCTATAACTTCCTGAAGACTACCACATTTAGTAAAATCTCCAGCATGTATAAAAACATCTCCAGGAGGAATGTCAAACTTTATGTACTGAGTGAGAGAATGTGTATCACTCATGCAGACCACGCGGAGCTGAACAACAATATTATCAATTAGCATACATACAATGATAATAATAATAATTGATGATTATGTTGGCACTTTACCTTATCACTTGGAGGGTCTGTTGTTGGGATTTTAGTAGTAATTCTAAATACTTTTTGTTGCTGGGAAAGTTCTTGCCAAGCAGCAGTTGGATTTCCTGTCAAAGAGTGGACTGCAATCTTCATTTTTGTTTAATAATCATGAAAGATCCTCAAAATAACTCGTGAACCAATGTAAGCAGATGAACTACACCGCACCTGTTTTACACTGCATTCCCATATTCTAGCACGTTTTCAAAACACCTGTTTGTTATTTCCTGTGGAATGGTAACACCTTCTTGAATACTAAAAAATTATATCTTGTAAGACTTCTTGAAAAAGATAGGACTAAAATATGTATATATAATTTATAATAATTTCAAATGAAATGACATCTTCCGCCGAAACTTTCCTCACCTCCCGGCGGTCAGAAACCTATACTTTTGTCCTAACCTTATCTCACAGTCTCACAGGTCATAGTAGCATGATGTGAAGACGTGTATTTTAACCTTTGAACAGATCGGTCATACTCAGTAGCCCAGAGATCGGCGAATGGTAATGTAACCATTCTGACGTATTCGTATTGCAAGTCATCGTGATTCGTGGTCAAACAATTAAGTATAAAAATTCGTTTGTCCGGCGTCTGAAGATCTGTTTTCTGCTGGCCCTCGAACAATACACGTGTAAACATGCTCCGTAAGGTAAGAACACTCTTCGCTGCATGCATTTGTTTAAGTGGACGTCGAAGTCACGTCAGTTAGTTTTTTACAGTTTTCTCTTCGAATAATTAACCTTTCGAATAATTAAACTTAAAATTTACACTGGAAGGGTATAATAATAAAAAATTATTACTCATCTTTTTATTTTCATAATTTAATAGGTTAAGTTATGTTGTTCGCGCAAGATTTTTTCGGTAATTAATTGATTGTTCGAGTTGCGATTTTGAGAAATAATTAAACATTCATATGCAAAGTTGTCCTTCGAAATTTATTTTTCATTGATATTTGGCAATGTCGGCAACAGGTGATACAACTGAAATCCTGTAAGTTATATATAGGTAGGCGTAAAATTGCTATTCGACGACTATCATCGACCGTCAAAAACCGACAACGTTGCCAAATGTAAGATTAAAATGAATTTAAAAAGTAGCCCCAGTTGTTCACGCGATAATCAGTCTTGATATAACTATAAACAAACTGTTTGACCTTTGGAATCTAACGCTAACTGCTCTTTTTCAGGTTGTCAATCCGTCGCTGTTTCAAACAGCTTCCAAGTCCTTTTCAACAAGTGCCATTTCTAAAAATTATAGCTTCCGTAAGTGTTATCGATATCCAATTTTTTTGCCGAAAAAAAAATTCAACTAAATATGACAATCATTTTGACTTTTATCCAATTTTGATTTCAAAACGGTCATTTTGTTCATTGTTCAATTTTAGGGGTAGTTACCACAGGAAAAATTAGAAAATTATCTAAACCTGCAAAGTTACAATCAATTGTTTATAAGTATGTAAAAGTTTCTCACAAACAATTGATTGTAACTTTGCCAGTTTAGATAATTTTCTAATTTTTCCTGTGGTAACTACCCCTAAAATTGAACAATGAACAAAATGACCGTTTTGAAATCTAAATTGGATAAAAATTCAAAATGATTTGTTTGTCATGTTTGTCATATTTTGTTGAATTTTCTTCTACCTAGGTGACGGTAACTAGTTTTAATAATAATTAAACGTCGTTGAAAATTTTTTTTTCAGATTCATAATAACTCTATCTGTAATGTATGTCATTGCTCGTATCATGGTGTGTGTGAAACTCATAAAAAATTCTTTAAGTTGATGTCAATCAAAACTCCCTAACCTCTTTAAGCTAATTTGACGCAATGAAAATTCATTAAGTACTTACTAGATTTTTTTTTCAATATTCAGATTTTGTAAGTAATTATGCAATTTGCCTTAATAAAATTGCGGCGCATATCTTTCTAGAAGTATTCGACATATAAAAGTACCTCGTTATCATTTGACTAAAAAATAAATAAATAAATAAAAAAAACAATAAAAAATGATTATATATTTAAAATTAGTAGCTAAGCTACTATACACACCGTTTTTTCATAATTACTGATTTTTTTAACTTTATTTTTCCATACTAGTATTTACTTAATAAATTAAGTAAAAATAAATGATGAATCACGTGGTTTGAATTCACAGTCAGATCGATGTGGCCATTCACCTTATCGAGTTATTATCGAGTTATTATCTTTAGGACATGTGATAAAGTTGTTTTCAATTCTTAACAAAAAATAGTCGTGAACTTAAATAAATTATTAAAATCTGAAATTTAACGTACCTACTTATTACATATTCTCAACAAGAAAAGTCACAGAAAATTTGGTTTTATTACGAAATTTTGTTTATACATTAATAACAATGTATTGCCAAAACAATTTTTCGATTCAGTGTGCGAAGAGTGCGATTTGTCGCATTCTTCTGCAAATTTATAAAATCGCTTTTACACCCCCTGAATCGAAAAATATTGTTCGAAGGGTACACGTGCGAAAGATTAAAGTGTTGATTCTACACTCGTGCTGGAATCAACACTTTCGCGCTTGTATACAAAACTACTATTATATATTAGCCAAAATTAAAACTTTTCCAAACTATAAAATTATTTTTATAAATTTAATAATTATTATCAATACTAAGTAGCGTCGTCAGCCGAAAATAAAATAAGGAAGAATGTACTAGATAATCACCGCGTCGCCGCGGCATTATCCCTAAAGTAGAAACGCACATGCGCGCGTGGCAGTACCACCAGGATATAATGCAAAATAGTGCATTATGTAACAAGGGAGTAAAGTCGAAGATTATTCCCGTAAGTGAGTTTACTGCCCGAGCAAGCGAAGCTAACCGTGGGAAATGGTCACCAATGGGAATGACCGACTTTACTCCTGTGTTATATATTCCTTTATTCCTGCAATTTATTCCCAGCTCCAATGAGGTCACTATATATGCCGAAGTTATGTATAAGAGGGAATTAGACGCCTAGACGCCACTTTTGCGTCGCTTTTGAGGCTAGAATGGGCATTTTATAACCTGAAAAGCGGCACAGAGAGAAAAAATTACTTATAGATATAAGAGGCGGACTTAACAGATAATGCACGAAATGAAAATCCCTATATAAAAAAGTCATGACCGGATGTAGTGAAGCCAGAATAAACGTTATGTGATTGGCTTATGTAGTGCGCATGCGTCTAAGTCAGGAAGTCGAAACGTTTTCCAGGTTAGGGCGCGCAACGCGCGCTGTTTAAATCTCTAGTTATTAAAAAATATGGTGATATTATTAAAAATACATAAAATTCAATCAATTATCGAAAGTTGAAATGTCTACACTACCTTTTATGGATTTTTTATCGCCAATTAACCTTTAATTCAACATATAATGTGCATACCTAACCTAAACTTATTATGTGGTATAACAATTCAATACATATATAAAAAGTACTAAAAACAATATAAATATTTGCGAAGACACTTAAACTCGAAGTTCACCATCAATGCTTATTTATTTATTATTAATATCACCATATTTTTAATATTTTAAAATCATGTCTTAATAGTTAAGTCACCAAATCTTTGCTGCAAATAATCTTTTCTGTCTGTTGGGGCAAAGTGGCAGCCCTCTTTACTTTATTCCCACATATGAGAGAGTAATATATTATTCCCGTATATGAGGAAGAATTAGTACATTATATAACAAGGGGCGAAAGTAGGAGATTTTACATCCGGTGGGTTTACTGCCCGAGCGACAAGAGTTTTCACTAGGGAGCCCCCAAGAGAAAAATTTACTTTCGTCCCGTGTTACATATAGTATTTTATTCTACACTCGACCATGGACACCTTTTGACTTTGAAAAGAGGAGTCAACACGTTTTTTATTACAAAAATTGCAAAAAATATATAAATTTTTATTTTTTTCCTGCAAATTTTACTGTTGCCCGGCAAATTTTACTTTCACCTTGTAAATTTTACTTGCAACCAGCAAATGAGAGTTGCGGAAAATGTATGCGTCTTCTGCCCCGATTTTCGGAGGCGAAAGGCGGCCATTTTGGTCGTGTGTGGAATAAAATCAGTTTATTCCCGCAAATGTGGAAATAAAGTAACATTTTTTAATTTGTTACGTTTATGACGAATTTGATTAAAACAAACAAAATTACATATAAATACAAAATAACTATTTAAGTCTACAAAGTAACAGTGGAACTGAGAACAAAGTTCATATAACACGGGACTAAAGTTGATCATTTCTTTGGGTGATCACTGCCCTCAGTTTGCTTAGCTCGCTCGGGCAGTGAACACACCCGCGGGAATAATCTGCAATTTTAGTTCCTTGTTGCGTAGTGTACTATTATTGCCTGCTATACTGGAATAATATACTTTATTTTTGTATATGAGAGAATAAAGTAAATTTGCCGGAATAAAGTACTTATGAGAAAGAATAAAATGCTAATTTGTTTCGCTTATCAGATGAATAAAGATATATTACAGTGGAATCTTTTCATTTTAGAACTCAATGACACTCAAAAAGAAATGCAGGATCTTGCAAGGAAATTCACCAAAGAAGAAATAATACCAGTAGCTGCTGAATATGATCGTACTGGAAATTACCCTTGGGACATTGTTAAGAAAGCATGGAGTGTGGGTCTTTTAAATCATCACATTCCACAAAGTGTTGGTATGTTTTTCTTTTTATAGCATATTTTAACTAATTAATCATTAAAAGAAATTCATTGAAAATATTAATGAATAGGTGGTCTTGAATTTGGAATTTTTGATGGCTGTGTTGTAAGCGAAGAAATCGCTTATGGTTGTACAGGAATCAAAACTGCTTTAGAAGCTTCTGGGCTTGGGGTATGTTTTTAAAGACATGCGAATATTTCTAATAAAAATGGTTAAAATAAAGTTATTTTCATATTTATTATAGCAAACGCCTGTTATAATGGCTGGAAACAAAGAGCAGCAAAAAAAATACCTTGGAAGACTTATTGAGGAGCCTTTAGTTGCCGTTAGTAGTAACAATATTTTGATAATTTTTTTATTATTTATTAAAATATATATTTTAAATATTTTTAAATAATTTTAGGCATATTGCGTAACCGAGCCAGGTGCGGGATCAGATGTTGCAGGTGTGAAAACAAAAGCTGTAAAGAAAGGCAATGAATGGATTCTTAACGGAACTAAAATGTGGATTACAAATGGAGGAGTTGCCAACTGGTACTTTGTATTAGCTAGAACAAATCCTGATCCAAAAGCTCCAGCTGGTAAAGCCTTTACAGCATTTATTGTCGAACGTGAATGGGAAGGTGTTCAGCCAGGTCGTAAAGTATGTAATAAATTTCGTATAGCATATACTACTTAATAATATTTAATTATAAATAAAGTATATAATAAACGTTTAATTTTATTTTCTGTTAATTAATACTTTCAAGCAAGCATGACCCTTATAGGCCATTCGTCATTTAATTTTACTGATATTTTACATAATTCTGTCTAGCAATGATAATATAAAGTATTTTATTCCCATCTCCACTATAATGGGCACTTTACAAACTGAAAATCGAGGCAAAAGTGGCGTCTCATTCCTTCTTTACTTTATTCCCTTAATGAGTAATCTTTCAATTCCTCTTCAACTATCTTATTTTCTGCTTTTCATTATTCCTACTTTCCAAGTCAACAACTTTCCAAATAGCCACAGTTGAGTCGGAAATAAAGTGCTATATATGTAACCGGGATTACTAAAGTCGATTACTCCCTTGCTGCATAATGAACTATTATTCCCGACTCCACTATAATGGCCACGTTAATGACCCAAAAGACAGGACATTTCATTTTCTAGCTTTATTCTCTGTTTTGTGAGAATAATAGTATATTGTGCGACAAAGGGAGAAAATAAGCTATTCTAGCGAGGGTGCGGTGTTCAGACGAGTACTGAAAACATCTCCCCCAAGTCTGTAATAGCTTTTCTTTCCGTGTTATACACCGTATTTTTTTAACGAAGGCAAGACAGGGATTCTTTACGTGTGTAAGTCGGAGAGAGGTTTGGGCATTTCGAGTCATATACAGCGCAGTTGGAAATAAAAATAATTTGAAATGTATAGGCAATTAACTATACCTCTTTAAAGGGAGGTAGAAATATTTATATCTCACCTGTTTTAGAGTAAAAATGGATATTTTTGCAATTATGTGGGTAAATTTGATGCGTTAAGTAAATTTTTCGGTGCGTCAAGTACCTTCGCACACCACTGTGAATTTTCCATGTGTGAAATAGAAAATAATGCGTGGCGTAAAAGCCGTGTATGAAATCAACTATATGCACACAATTGCAGAAAATATTGTATGCAACGTGGGCGTGAATATGTCGCACACGTGAAGTATACTTTACGCTCTTGTTGCATAAATTGCTATTTTTACCACTTTCATAAAATACGCTTGAAATGCGAAATCCTCTTATATTTAAAGATTTGCCTGATGTACTTGCACTTTTTCAAGTTAACAAAGTGGGCACAGTTGATTTGGAAATAAAATTCTATATGCAACACGAAAGTAAAGTCAATTATTCCCGCGGGTGGGTTTACTGCCCTCGTTTGGCTCAGGCCTTTTACTCGGGCCTTTACCCCCTTGTTGCATAATGTACTATTATATAGATGGATTTTGTCCGTTACAAAACATACTTTAAATAAAAACGAACTAACTAAAAACTCAAATTCTGTTCTAAAAAATTTTATTATAAAAATACTTATTTCAAGTTTTTAATTTATAAAATGCATTTAAAGGAGCTAAATATGGGTCAAAGAGCATCAGATACGAGAATGGTTACATTTGAGGACGTGAGGGTTCCTGAAGAAAATGTATTATTAGGAGAAGGTGCTGGATTCAAAGTCGCTATGGGAACTTTTGACAAAACGAGACCAGCGGTAAAGTTATTAATATTTTTTTATTCATATATATTTTTTGTCTAAAATATCATTTTCATTTTTTTACTTACATGGAAACTATATTCAAATTAATCATTTTTCGGTATAAAATTAATTTGTTGCTGGTAATTAAAAAAAAAAAAAAAAAAACCTTTTTTATCCTATATAAAATATTTTTATAAGTAATCATTATGAACTTTTATAATTTTTTTACATTTACAAAGTCATCAAAATCTCAGTAGAATTTATTATTCAACTAGTAAAATCGAAAGATGTATATGTGTTTATGATATTTATGTTTTTGATCAAATTAGAATTTTTTACAAACGACTTCACATAGTAAGAGTACACTGCCTCAAGGTTTTCAATATCTTACCACTATCAAAATTTAAATCAAAATATCAATTTGTTCTTGCGTGAACCTTCAATAATATTTTGGGTTGAAATAAAAATTTGTAGGTAACTTATTATTAAAAGTTATCGCAATTATCCATACTCCGCAATAAATTTAAAAATTGAAGATGATTACAGTAATTAATAAAATTAACATAAGCCAATGGACATAGTTTATTAACTTTTTTAAAATACTAGCAAAATTCAAACGCGCCTCGCGCGTACTATTTTGTTTTTGAGGTTATGAATACTATTTTTAACTATGATTTATAGTAAAGAGCCACGGTGGCTCAGCGGTATAGCGCGTCTGACTCGTACTTCAAAGGTCCCGGGTTCGATTCCTGCTCCCGTGAAAAAGCCGGCACCATTGAAACTCGAATTTTTCATGTGCTTACTTTCACTGTGGTCCCGGTGGTTCGGAACCCACTTGAAACTGTAGGTCCAGTAGTTGGGGAGGTAGATCTCCCTCCAACTATCTATAGGCTTCGCTAACAAAAATTCACTCCCTTGGAGTATAAACACGTACATGATATGGCATATCGGCGTCTCAGTTGAAAGAACCACGGCCACTAAAATTACTACTATACTACTACTACTACTATGATTTATAGTTTTAATTAGTTTAAATAATAAGATAATTAGATACATGTTTAAAGCAGAAAATCAAATGTTTTTATTCTATTTTAATTATTTAGATGTCCTATAAATACTTGTGTTTCAAAATTCATATCTAACACATTTTCAATTCTAAATAAATTACATATTCGCGCTTCTTTCAAATAACCAATCACATCGAGTCTTTAAATGAGCCACTACTTCTGGCTACCATTCTTTTAAGAGTGGAAATACGTTTAAGAATAAAAGATATATGCTTTAGGTTGCCTGTGGAGCAGTTGGTTTAGCTCAAAGGGCTTTAGATGAAGCTACAAAATATGCTTTAGAACGTAAAGCCTTCAACAAACCAATCGCCGAACATCAAGCAGTTGCGTTTATGCTTGCTGATATGGCAATCGGCGTAGAGACAGCAAGACTTGCTTGGATGAAATCTGCGTGGGCACTCGACAATAAAGACCCTAATGGATCGATGTTAGCCAGTATTGCCAAATGTTATGCTGCCGACATTGCGAACAAATGTGCAACAGATGCCGTCCAGGTGAAAATTTTATATTACTTAAAATATCATTATTTCGTCGGGTGAGAGGGGAAGGTGCTATTTGAGCATCACGCTAAAAAAGGCGCTATTTGGACAATGCGTTACAAAAAGTGCTATTTGGGCGGTGCATCACAAAAGGTGCTATTTGAGGCACATGTTTTTTATCAAAATTGAATTTGGTAACAGTACCTATAGAATCTTTTTCTTATAAATGAATATTTATGACCGGAGGCTCAGACACTTATTATTTATCCTTTTTTACAATATTTTGTATAAATATTATTTTACATATCAAGGAGCTAAACGAATAAAAGCTTTGATACATCAATGATTTTTTGAATCATATACTTACTAGGAGAGTGT
>JAPYZO010000239.1:0-37500 GCA_030522905.1 Torymus flavipes | reverse complement strand
GGTGAAGGTCAGCCCCCCCCCCCCCCGACGATTGCTCGATTGCGCTGATCAATTTCGGCGGAGGATTCGCGTAATTGTAACTATACTCGCGCGCTGTTTGTCGAAAGTACACACACACGGTGTGTTGCTGTCCGCGCGTTCGACTATTAGAGGAGTTAAACGTTTGCTCGTTACTGTGGTACCTACCGTTGTACTTTCGGTGACTTTGTCGATGGATTTTCTACAGTATTCGTTGAATTTTTAAACAAACTCTGTTTAAATTTTCAATTAGGTAGCTTGAATTTAATTTATTGGCTTATTTCATTGCTTGGTAACGCTAAATCGAAAATAAAGTTTTTTCAAATTGAAACGTATTATCTGTATTATAGTAACAAGATTTCATGGACGAAAGACCTGCAATAGATAACCAAACTTGTATTGGCTGTATCATATGCGCAAGATTTACTGTAAATTTCAAATTAATATGTAAAGCTATTCTTGTGAAACTAAATTTAACCGAAAATAGTAGTCAATTTTTTGCGAACAATTTATGACAGTAATCTAACGTTTGTAACAATTATAAAATTCTGTCAGGGTTCATCATAAAATTTTGCGAAAAGAGAAACATTTATATTTATTGCGAGACCAGAAGTACGTGTAAACGCTGACGGAAATCTAAAAGAGGAAACCGATTACTCTTCGGATATTATACAGCTATATAATCAGCAATTTGCACAAAATAAGAGTAATTTAAAATTTTTATTTTCTTGTATGAATGACTCGTATATCATCAGTTCTCATAGTATTTTATATGTTTACGTGTTTCATTCAGTAGAAAATTTAGCCTTCCTTTCCTCCCGTCTACGTCGCCTACAACTGTAGTTTTTCCCATCATAAATAAGTAACTATCTTGTATGAATATTTTCTGCGCTAGAGGAAATAACTTTTTTTTATAAAAAAAATTCTTTTGCCTTTAAAATTTCTTATTTTTCTCCTAGATAAAAATATGTGAAAAATTATGTTGAATAGTAAAAATAAATTTAGTGGTCAATTCTGTCTATTGGTGTACTATCCAAAACTTTTTATGTCAAATAAGTATAAATTTTTTAGTGAAACAAATTAAAGCAAGGCTTTAATGTATCATTGTGGGAATTTTTTAATTATACCGAAACATACATACCGAAAATTTGCTTACGTCCTTTTTATTTTTATTAATATTGTGAATACCAAAAACAATGAACAGCCGAGTCAACAACCAAAATACTTCATTATACATTACTTTATAAGAAATGTTATCGATTTTTCAATCGAACATGTCTAACTACTTCGACTGTATACGTCGACAAACATCATTTTTTGCGAGTAAACTAACTCTATTCAGTATTCTACGTGAGCACAGAAACACTACAACATTCATTCATGCACGCGTTACCCTACCAGGCATCCTCCATTTTTTATTTTTAAAAAAGAAAAACGACGCGTAAAAAAGCTCCGACGTATTGTATAACGTTAATTGTACGGCTGCGCGCGCGGATTTAATGACTGGGAGAGAATCGTCAGCTGTTGCGCCACGCCGGAACGAGACAATGCGCTCGTTAAAAGACGAGAAGAGAAGCGCCGATGTCGTCTCGAAACGTCGGGTCCGTATCAACCGTCGTCGCGCGCCTGAGTGACAATCGGTGCTCGAATTTCAATTGGTTCATCATGATGAAACGTTTAATAAAAGGGTTGACAAATTGTGATGGTATACCTTGAAAAGTGGTGTGCAGTTAAAGTAGAGTTTAAAAAGTTGGATAAAATCTGTAAGAGTACATAGCTGCTAAAGTTTTTCCTGAGGATTCGGTTCTTGGTCACCGTTTTTACAAATCATTTTCTTTCTAAAAACAAAAATTTATGTTTTAAATACAAAACGTGCATTATTTGACTACATATTGTTAGTTTATTTTAAAAATCGTTTTAGAATCATTACTTTATGTACACAATTTTCTAGTGATTCTAAAGATTCAAGATTCAAAACATTTATAAACCAAAAAATAAAATTTGTCCAAAATCTGGGACATTACACACACTAAGCAAATAAACAAAATTTGGTCGTCGTACATCCTCTGTACGCCTTACAACTGTGTTCGCAAATGGAGATAATCGTCGGATTTAGCGGCAAAACGCGTTGGTGTTATAACTGACGCGAAGTTTAATTGCCCGTTTATATCTGCGCTGAGCGAGCTTTCAAGGTTTTCAGGAAAAGTAGTTAAGGGAATGTGAAAGGGTTTGCGCGCACGAGTAAGTGCGAAATCTATCGGGTTTCCTAGCCTCGAGTGTATGGACGTTATTGTCATTTTATGATTGTTGTGCAAATGCAAACAGTTTTTTATGATGCTAAATGCTGTAAATAAAATTGTGCCATTTTGGTATTCAATGGTCATAATTTGTAACTTTAATGATTAGTCTAATCTGTTTTGAACATTGCATAATCAATTATGGGTAGTAATCTAAACGAGGCTACTGGTTTTAGGTAATGATTTGCATAATTGATTATTTTCACTTGTATCATCAAGAAAATTTTTTTAAAGAATATACTTTTGAAATAACTCCGACTCCTTTACCAATCAATGACTTACTTAAAGCTAATGCATGAGTAGATCATGTATTTTTTCTGATAAAAAAGTTGTCAAATGGACATACGAAAAATACAATGTCTAAAATATTGAAAAATATTTAGCTTACATAATTAATTTAATGGTCCAGTAGCATTCCTTCAGTATTCTTAAAAAACAGATATTCTCGTTACATAAACTTACTTCAGTATTCTGTATGTCAATGATCTATTTCAATCCTATTCATTCCATACAATTTACGTTACAGAATAAGCTTCCACTCATTTGATTAAATTAAAATAACTACATCTTCTTCAAAAAGCAAAGTAGTTTCATCATTAAAATCCTGGCACTTGGCTAACCCTTCAAAATATTTCCAGTGCAAAACCAGCTCAGAAAGATTCGCTTGTGCTTCCTCATTTTTAATGATATCAATGCTTTTCCCCGTTGCAACATCTTACACATCATCCACTCGCAGATAATTTTCTTCTTTTATTTTTGCCACCGCAGAAAATTCGGCTAATGACTTACTTTGGAAACCGTACTTGAGTACTCAGCTTCAAATTACTTGTACCATTAGCGGGTTACACGTCGAAACAAACGGTAATGGGGGGATCGTTACGTCTTCTCGAGCAGACTGACCGCTGTACATGTGTATATATGTGTACACTCGGAAGAGAGATTTTTTGCAGCGTAGCAATTGTGTAATTGATTTCAAAGAGGAATTCAGAACGGCTGGTGAATATAACATGATACGAGTGTCTTGATGAATTGCGTACTTCTCTTGGTATCAGTATCATTGCTGTTAACTAAGTGTCTATGTTTTAATGTTTAAATTGTGAGCGAGTTGTGTTTTGATGCATCATTTTCTGAAGGATGCATAAATTAGGAACAAATCTAGCTGGAAAATAATAAATTTTCTGGATTCTGTCGAATCATCTAAAAATAAAGTCAAGATATGGTAGTATTAAAAAATTAGAACCAAATGAAATACGTGAATGTATTGCAAGTCATTCACTAGGTCACTATAGAATTAGGTTGAAAAAATAAATAATTTAGCAGACGCTGATAAAACTCTTATTAAGTAATAATGGAAATCTGATTACAAATATGCTGTAACATGACGTTCTTTTCTAAATGTAAACAAGTTTCATAAGCAGACTTTAAAAATTCCAATAATATAGCAGTCTTCCTTTACATTTTATTTCATAAAAATTTTACTCAAAGTAACGGACTTATGCAGTGACGCAAACTTTTTACATATTTTTTGTAAATATCTATCAATAAACTGCAGAATATTTTAGTAAAATTATAATCCACAACGATGTCGCGCGACAAAACGACAGCTTTCTCGAGCATCCGAACCAAGTCAGACGCACTTTTCACTTTTTACAAACGACCGCCTCGTCGTCATCGTTCACTTCCGCCATTATACCGGGCACGAGCCTTTCGATTTTTCGTATGTAACGCGATTAGAGTCGCTTTACGACGTTAATTCAGCGGCTGCGCGTGTTACTTTACGGGAAATTGCGTGATCGCGAGGATGGGAAGACGTTTATTAGGGTACTGGAGTGCAAAAGATTGTACGCGGTGATGGCGAATTGATAATGGCTTCCGAGGGATTAAGGAAGGTTTTAAGCGTTTCATTGGCGCAGACGAATTAAAATGTATTTATAGGGAAGATTCTTAGTAGTTCCGTAGGTTAGTAGTTTAATAAGTTTAGAAATGTCTTACAAAAATAGAGCATGCTTTCAGAAAAAAATATCTAAATCATTTTACTAATGATAAATTAGATGAGATTTGTTACTTGACGATGAAGTATTCAATTTTTTCACTTTGAATTTTTAAAAGTTATATCAGCGTACAAAGATTTGCATATTCTCAGTTATCTGTAGATAAATAAATTCTAAATACATTCAATAATTTTTACATTTCTCACAAATTACTGATGCATAATTCTCTTTCTGTTGTAGGTTAGTACACTTGACTATGGTTCAGTACAATTAGGTATGCCACATAGTAAGTAGATTAAAAAGAATAATTATGTATGCATGACGGCATCGTACACCTCTTTTCTTAAAATAAACACCACATCAGACAAGTACGCTGTGATTACGTTACAAAAATAAAGACACGATGACATCACGCATTATAATATTTCAAAGATCATTCAATGCCTTTTGCAATTTATTGGTAAAAAAAAGAAACAATGCGAGGAAATGAATAATAAAGAAAGTTAACAGTGAAGAAAAACAGTGCACTTTAAGCAGTATAGTATGCTTTTTTCGCCTTTCAAGCATCCGCTTAATTAAAACTCTTTTCGTGCATTAATACACGGAAACAGTAGGAAGATATTTCCGCGGCCGCGGAAAAAGAAAGAAGTTTCATTGCCGCCGCAATCAGTCACGCCATCGGATTAGCAATTATATTCGTTTAATCAAGACTAGAGGATTATTTATTCCGCCTTTATCACGTGCAACGCGCTCGTTCGCGTCCCTCCGTATATAAATATTTATAATATTCAATTAAAAACTATGCACGAAATGGTGCTTTTTTTGCATACACGGAGAATTAATAAGCCGTATGCTATATAATTATCCTGGAATTGTTCTAATGAATCCCATATTCCATAGAGAACTTTCAGAACGCAGCTGCGTTAGTGGTAATGTGGTGATTCGATGTTGTACGGAGGGAAATCGTCTGGGGTAAATTTTGTTGTAAAAGAATGAGGCACATTTTCGTTTCTTAATGAAATGTACTAGGCAAATAAAATAGTAAAAATTGACATTAAAGGTGTTACTTCTATACAGAAAATTATTCTTTCCGTTTTTCTTTCTTTTTCTTTACTAAATTTACCTAAAAATAAACATTCATTTTCCTACATTAATTTACCGAAATTTCGAAAGAACACTCTATTCTTTACAAAACATTTGCACCTCGCCACTGGTGAATCCTTTCGCATCGAACTATCATTACCCAGTTCCACGAAGCCCATACGACGCTTTGCACAAAAACACCGGCGCCGATTTTTCCTTTTCCCATTCCATAACAGCCGATCGGCGAAATCGCACGCGCCCACGCACTTTTCTACGCCGCTCGTTCCATTCATCGCGCGTTTTCGCTTTCGCGCGAAGAGTGACTTTCTAACGCGCCTGTGCGATCGAGAGTGTCTTTGATTTTCGATGAATGAATGAAACGATCGGGGGGAAATTGTATCTACTTGAGTGTTGTTACGTTCGCCGGTAGTTCGATCGTGGTAGTAATGATTTTATAAACTATTGTCTTGATTACAGTTTTTCTTTATAGAGGAATTGACGATTTTCAAATGTTCCATTTAAAACAACATTCAAAGCAATTAGAAATAACTTTTTCACGAAAAAAAAGCCATTTGAAACTTTCTTTCTATTCTACAATTAAAAAAAAATTACAAGACGACTGCCAGCTTGCACAATCGTCCTTTAAGAAAAAGCGTCAAGACTTTTAATTAAGCAACCGTTTCTTTTCGACTTTTAAAACACCCAGCTACTACAGCGGCTACAACCCACGATTTTCCGCAACCCACGCGCACGCGCGCATTACACGTCGTCGCTCTGTTTCGTGCGCCGGGGCCGCGCGCGCGCGCATATACCGTTATGAAAACCACACGTATGCGCGCGCGTGCATCGGGACTCTCGATCTAGCCCGAGCGTCAATTAGTTTCAGCAGGGCACGATCTAATAAATTAGCGCTCGCGAGCATGCAGCCGGCCGCCGGCGGTGGCAACGAGGCCGCGTGCTCGCCATAGTTCCTTTTTCGTTCCTCGCTGTGGCCCGGTTTTTTCTTCTTCTTCTTGTCGCGGTGGGTTAATGTGTAGGTTTTTGATAATTTGCCCTTATACGCCCTGGTAAATTGTTTATTGTATGGAACAGTGAAGATGCTTTTGGTCTTGGTGAAGGAATTGTTGTAGGAGAAAGAGAGTGCCGAATAATTTATCGTAAATTACCGGTAAATTATTTTGGGTGAAATGCTTTAAACTACAAAAAAATTCGTGAAAATTTACCGTAGAAATTTTAGATTTGTATTCGCTGAATTGATATTCTATTAGTATTTAGCACTCTTAGTTTAACAAGCTTGTCCTGGCAAATAGAAAGTAGTTGGAACATTAATTTGTTGTATTCCGAAACGTTGTGAAATATATTTATTTTATAGTGGAAATGAAATGCCATTAGTTGATTTAAAAGGTTTACGGAGAACCTATCGGAAAAGCACGTAGCAACTAGTTCGACTGCGCCTCCGAAAAATTTCAGGCGCGCCGGAGATTAAAAGTCAACTCGTCGCGCAATTGCTCTTTAAATTCTGCCGCTCGATATATTCGAACTGGCTTAGGCAGCGTACTCAGAAATCTATCCTCATTTCGAGTCTCGCGAATCGAAGAGTCGTCGAGATTGATTTACAGAGAAAAGCAATTGTTCTGTCGTGAAAGGATGTTGTTTTGCCCTACTATCCGGTAGTAAACAGAATTCAATTTGTAGTAGGCAATTTATTTTTGCATTAACCATACTTATGAACTTATAATATCACTTCATAGCTAATAAATCATTTAATCACTGTTAATATAAGAAGAAAACATATTAAAAACAAATATTTTTTAAAGTACTTTTCAGAAACAACTTAATTTCATTGAAGAATTTATTCTACTCGTTAAAATAATTACTATTCACCTGCTGTACTAAAACGCAAAATAGCTCTTCAGGCGGTTAATTTTACAATAAGAGTTCTCTTCATAGAGGGCAACAAACTGAGAACCGTAGCCGCAGACTATGAATTAATATTCATGGTTTTGAATCATCAAAACGATCGTTGAATTATTTATATCTATATAAACATTAGCGCACATAATAAGCATCACATCAATTTCAAATATAGACTTAAAACTCTATGAGCCTTAACTCTTCTCATAATTCTGCCTCAATTCCCTACATTTCTACAGACTAAAATTTGAAAAGATTATTTTCATAAACGTGTACCACAAGAAAATGAAAACCTTCATCAAGAAAATCCAAAATTATAAAATCGTTATAAAACTGGGCCACCGGGCGTCGAAGGTCAAGCTCAAGGCCATCCGATGGTAGGCGGTAATAACGGCTGGCGCAGTCGAGGAAAAAAAAGGGACAAGACGTGTAGCCCTGGATTTCTCTCCTCGCGCCTCGTGCTGATTGTCTTGGCAGTTTTTCAAAAGAGGATTCGCTGGAGCGTCGTTGCTGTGCGCATCGGTTGATTTACCGCGAGGCTGCGCTTTGCATGTTGGCAATAAGTGTGGTGGTCGAAGTTTAAATGTGCCATGTTTTAGTCCTTCTTTTATTGATATAAACTGTTGTTGGATATAGAATATAAAAAATATGTACAGTTCATTCTCTAAATTTGTTAATTATATATTTATATCTAATAAATAATATCTTATAAATTTCCTTTAAAATTATATGTCGTTATTTAGTACTATGGCTGCATTACGAGTTGAACGTAAAAGATGAATAAGTGGTAGTAGCATCTTAAATATCGATTTAGAACACTGTTTAGTCGTCTTTTAAGGAATTAAGCGATGCTTAAGATATAGCTTCAGAAGTAATCAAAAAGTCAACGGCATGTAACCTGCATCCTTCTTGAATAGAAGCTGTCCATTCTAAAAGTTCGGGCAAAAGTGATTCTTAGAAACTAGTTAGAAAACTGCAAAGTTATCTCGTTTCCCAAACTTAATCTAACAAAAGTTGTTCGGATCAACTTCTAATAAATCGATCTATGAAGATTGTTAAAGATGCTTAAGAGACGAAAAACTGTCTCTAAATTTCTTTAGAAATTTTCATATATTCTTTATTACTAGAGTTGCTGTCTCAAAAGAATGCGGGCTAATAAGTCTTGCACCAGCATCGCCAAAAAACGATCATAAATTTTTTCCTAGATTTTTCATTTCTCGGGTAATAAGTTCGATGAATTTTAGATATCATCTAATATGATTAAACTTGACGTATTTTTAACACAAAGGCCTTAAGACTAATTAATATCTAAATTACTATAAAAAATATACCCACGTTTAACCTAATATTTAAAAGTTATTTCAATTAATTTCTACCCACCACTTCACCCTTTTCCCGCATTCTATCACCATCAATCCATTTACTCGCCGCCATTCGTTATAATATTCAATACTAAAAATACCAATCCCCCGGTACAATAAAAAACCATGCGCACTGCGGCCACCTTTACCCACGTATAGTGTAATTCATGAAAATGGATTTCCGCCCGGACGAGCGACAGAGTGCACGAGTCGCACAATCGCATGAGAAATGGGCTCCTCCGCTCGGAAAATCCCGAGATCGATTCGAGCCCCACTCGAGCATTATGTGCCATTTGTGTGCCGACTTTGAATGTATTTTTTCGAGAACGAGGCGTCGCTGTAGGAGTTGGATTGTAATCTATAGGAATTTCCGCACACGCTCAAAAGAGGTATTTTGCTCGATGTTGTACTCTCGATTCTACGAGATTTAATTGAAGTATTATTGCATTATTATTAGTTACTAAGCTGGTAGAAGTGTTAACGAGAAGCTAGCTATTTTTGAGTTAACTTTATGGCTTAAAACGAACATTGCTTGTATTTCATAATTACGTACCAATCCAAAATAAATTATGGCATTTACACTTCATAAAATATGTGCTTTAAGTATAATATAGTAGAACTTTTAGATGAATTATATGAGTTTTGCTCAAAATTCTTTCATTTAATTAACACCTTAGCTATAAAATATGGTTAATTTTCTATCAGGTTATATTTATATTTTATAAATGAATAGTCCATTTTGCTATTCGTATAGTATTTCGAACCCTTAAAAGGTTGAATTGCCACGATGATGAGCAAACTTTCAAAGCCCTAGCGTCTATGTGTATAGCTATAACTTCTCCCAGGTCTTATGGACAGTTTTTGCTGTCAATCGTTGTACTCGTGCTTGGAAGAAGGGGTATATATTTTTCTGAAAAGTACATTGACCCTTTAAAGACTACTTCTTTGAAGTTTTCCAGACACTTAGCATTGTGAAAAGAAATAAAAGTTTAAAGCTATTAATCTATAACGAAGTGGCTTCGTTATCGACAGTCCAGATTGAAATCTTAGAAATTTCAAAATAATGCAGAGTATTGTCGAATGGTTGATTTAACTAAAAAAGTTGCATATTTTTACATAGTAGCGTAATGTCTCTAGTTTCCAGCAAGTTACAACATCCAATCTCATTAAAGGAATATTTCATGGAGAACTTTATTTCTGAAATTGTCACTTCATGAAGTAAAGGCATAAAAAATGTTGTATACATGAGCGATCATTCATTATCCTAACCATCTAAACCTTTTGTACAAACTTTATTTCTTATCACCTCTTCGATTCTTCCATTTTCTACCTCAAACAACGGCCATACCAATCGCTACCAGCCACTCACACCCCCATCATCCCCAATCGGTACCTACCATCACCCCTCTTCCATCCCCGAATACAGCGACTACCACTTCACCCACATCGTCTCTTCCCTGGCCATCCCATTACCTCGACGACGCGTTCCCTGGAGTAAGACAACCTTTTGCGAGGTCGCGCTCACATCTCCTCCCTTACTCACTCCCCCACCACCAGCCGTCACCACGTGGCAACGGGAGTAGCTCGCGTGTCTAGCCTCTCCTCCACCGCCGCCGTCGTATCGAACAACCCTCCCGCGTCGCCGCGGTGGCGCCGCTCGTCTGCGGCGCGATTCAAGTTCACTGGTCTCTAGCTAGGCTAGCTCTCTCCCTCCTCTCAGCTGACGTCAGCCTCGCGGGCGTGACACACGCGCGAATACCCCCTTGACGCGACAAACATAACCTATTCGCTGTGTGCGGCTGTGGTGTGGAAAAATTTGTTTGAAGATTTTACCTAGTGATGTGGTGCTGCAAGAGGTTGGATAGCTCCGATTGGCCTGTCACCGTGGTTCTCAAAGGTAAATGTGGGTGGGAGCGTGTTGTGGAGTAGCTTTTTGTCGATGGTTCGCACAACTAAGTAAGAAAACTGTGGTGATAGCAAAAGATTGTAATGCATGATATTAGATACTATTGTATCAGAAGATGATACGACCCCAAAAGTTCCTGTATTCATGGTCATCCTTTATCTCGATATCATGGTATCAAAACCGGTGCACCTTATCTGCCCTCATACTAACCTCCAACTCGACCCAAATCATTTCCAGCCGCCCTCCCAACCTTCCAAAAACCTCGCGGCATTATTTTTTCATTACCACTAACGTGCACCAATTCCCATGCGCTTGTGCACACGCCCGCGGAAAATTTACGTGGGAATCGGGCTGTGCAGGAGGGACGTAACCGTAGTGGCGAGTATACGCGGCTGCATTCACCTGCAGGAGGATTTATTGATCAGGGGCACATACACATACAGCGCCCATGCCTACGGCTCTCTCTGTCCGTTGCGGCAGCCAGGTGAATCGATTTCTTCGGCCTCTTCTCTCTCGCACGCGGATATCTCGCCAACTCGCGCTGCTGATTCACCATTCATGAGGCATGTGTGTGTATGAGCGCGCTGGTCGAGCTGCCGCGAAAGAAATTTGTAGGAAAGTTGCGACTGGAGAGGTGAAAAATTTTGAATTGGAAATTTTGGTTAACGCAGCGCGTATAAGCACGAATTCGATTGTTGAGGTGAATGGTCGCGCGTGCGTGTATATAGACGTGTGATTGCGTATTAATGTGACTTGTCAGCTGATTCATTTAGTTTGATTTCGTTTCTTCATTTCTTGGCTGACAGGTAGCTAGGTGCACTTGTCTTTAAGTTGCATTATGTTCGTTTAAAATTTGTTTGAAGATTCTGAATTGGTATATTTTAGTAATATTTAAATCCTAAATTGTAGATTTTGATCATAGCAGTGAAATAATAGAATGAACTGTCAATGACGAATGTATAATGATTTTTAGAAAAGATTGTTCTGTATGATATTCAATTGTAAAATCTTCTGCTATAGTTATTTTTAAAATTGTTTATATAAAATAAAACTCTTGTGTGTGAATATTGATCCAACACCTAATTGAATGCAATTTGTCTATCCGCTTTGCACAAAGAATATACTTACACAACATTTACACTAAATGCAATCACCACCGACGTTAAATTTCAGATTTTTCAAACAGGACGCGCACACACCAATGGTATCTTAACGAGATATTTTGTAATATATGTTTTCGGCGACGGTGTTACGTAGGTGTTGCTCGTTAACCGTTCAAAACACGATTACTCACGTGGGAAATCGATTAGATATGTCGGTTGTCGGAAAAAAATACACGCTTCTAACCTTTATCTTGTAACGTTATTCGACGTGAGAAGTTAAGCAAAGTAGATAATTAAATTTTCCATTCTATTTAAAGTCGAGTTGTATCTAAAGGTAAATGTCTAAGTGTTATTAAAATGTAATTGTAATTGAGTATTTTAAGCCATTAAGCTGCCTGATTAAACAAATTAAGCGAATCAATGTTTAATTTAGAACGCTTTCATTTTGTTATCTTATTTAGTTCATTGTAATTAATTTGTGATAGACGAGTTCGCAATAAACAGAACTCGTGCAAAATCACCATTAATTTCTCACCATAAAATTATTATTCTTTCAGGCACAGATAAATGTATTTGGTAGATAAAATATCATGTAAATTAGTTCAGAAATCCTACTTGAAAAGCTACTTTAATTATGTAAAGAATATCAATTATATTTGCTCCAATATAAACACGAAATATTATATAATCAAGAGTTTTTATATAAAATAACAGTTTATATGCGAATTATTATTTCACTTCTCCAAGAAAATTCTACCATTTACAATTTTATGTTACAATTTTATTCATGAATTGTACATGAAAAAAAAACATTTATTTGTAAATACAATCTTTTGAAAAAAATCATTTCACTAAAAAAAGTTCTGCCCTTCTCAAAAAACTCCTGTTTCTCATCAGGTCAACGGAAAGGGGGACAATTAGAAAATTAATGCGCCCATAGAGGAAATTCGAAATTACGATACAAAACAGTGCGTCGCTCGCGTTTTCCGGTGCACTTCCGGTATTTCCAGTTCACACTCACGCACGCGTACCGGTCATTCACGACACTATATCTACACTGATTCCTTTTGCCGTAAAAGTGGGAAAATCGAGCACGTGATTTACGTGCGAACGTGTCATGGGCTGCATAAAACGTGCGTGAATTATCCCTATATTAAAACATTTACGGGCCTGGGTATACTTGAATATGCATTTTTACGAAATAAGTAGCGTTTCGTCTCGACTTTGAATTTGCATCGCAAACGACGAGACTTTACAGTTTTCGCAAAGAAGAGGATCTCTTCTTATTGGTCGTAAAGGCAGGAGAGGCGCAGACCCTCGTGCGTAGTTTATGCGTAAAAGTAATTTTTCCAAACTGTTGTTAGCTCTTTTTCATTTATGCATCTTTAGGCTCAGGAATTTGTGTTTTTCTTGACGGGTAATTTTATCTATAGATTTTGTATTTTTGTCAATGATTGAGTTTAAAAACGATGCCCTTCGTACCAAAGGGCATACAAGTACCTTCTTTAAAACTACATTATTGTATTGATATAACATGCACTGAGAAAAAATTTTTTGAAAAATTATTATTATTTTGGTAAAAATTTCCATACTGTCATAACGCCACCACAGACTGTAAAAACCCAAAAAGTTACCATACTATATAAGAAATTTTATTAGAAATATAGGAAAATTTACTATACATATAAGAAAATTTACTATACTGTATTATAAAATTTTCTGCAAAGTATGGTAATTTTTTGGGTTTTTACAGTCTGTGGTGGCTTTATTAGAAAGTACTAGGAAGTATGGTAATTTTTTCAAAACTTTTTTCTCAGTTCAGCTTTAGAGCGTTAAAATAGTATATTATGACACACCCACAATAGTTTCATACGATATTTTATACCACGAGCGCCGAAAAATCATACCAAAGTTGTGATTTTGAGGTTAGAGTGGTATAAACAATATTATTGTATAGTTATAACTAGTACCAACTTTACTTTAAAAAATAAAAGATTTTATATGACTATATTCCGCCGCTATTTAAAGATTGTAAGAAACATAGCTACATTTTACTTATACGAGGTAATTTCTTGGCTTATCCTTATTCATTTAATATTATTAGTGTGAATAAGATAACTCCTGCAAACTAGTATCCATCAATTCCCATCTAAAGAAAATCTCAAGTTTTTACATTTGCATTTATTTTGACAATCATAGTCTGCACCAACAAGACGTTTATTTCAATCAACGTACAGTACAAAACATCCTAAAATCAATTTTTCATTCCTTTCGTCAAAGTCATAAACAACCTTTACCACAGCACAATCCTAATCACATAACCCCATAAACCATTCGCCATCACCCGCCCACAAGCTATACACAGCTACACTTGCGAGCGCGGCACGATCAGCCCTGATTTTTCGCCCCGAATCGCTCCCCTTGCTCGAGCCTCTCTCGCCGCCATAAGCGGAAGAACCTGAAACATTCATATGCCCATGCGGAGATATCGAGTTACGAGAGAGGCAACACACCTCTCCTCCTTAATCGCGCCGCCACACCGCCTGGTATACACACATTGGCGTGAATTATTTATATTCGACTGGCTGACTCCTTCGACTGTGTGTAGCGTTGCCGGGTGGATTTTTCCGTAACAATGTTGCGGGAATTGGATTATGGGAATGTTGCCGCGACTGGGTGTGTGAATTTTCGGCGTATCGATCGATGAAGTATCTGAAGTAGCATGTGAGAGATGTTAACGGGTCTCCGGGTTTAGTTTTAATGCTTAAAGTGAGGTGAATGTTTGCAGTGCTTGGTCATAAGCGAGTAGCTGGAGGACGTTGTACCGGAATACGTTCAGCCAATTAGATTCAAGAAACGCTTCGTAGTCATAAGAGTATTGCATTACATGTTCGTGTTCTAGAGCTAAGTTATTTACTTTAGCTGGAGTGTTAATTTTATTAAAATTCTTTGGATGTTTTTTTTTCGTTTTATAAGTGGGTAGGGTAACATAACAATAGCTTTAAAAGTGTTAGATTAATTTTAATTCACCAGCAATTCAATATTTGTGTCATGTAATAATGCGTAGTTCTCATGCGAAATCTTATCTTAATTTTATTCATTGCAGTTATCTCCAAAATATAATATTTGCTAAAATCTAAGAAAGATGCATACATTATCTAAGTATATTGCTCAAGAACTAAACGGTACCTTATTGTAGATACGAGCATAATGCAAATCAGCAACGTACGCGAAATTCCTTCCCTTTTCTTAACTTCTTGACATTTCTATGACCAAACCTATAGTTAGTTGAGCTTACAAAATCATACATGACTAAAATACTTCAATATATTTTAACATTTTTATTACATAAAATCAAATACTCTTAGAAAATGCTTTTAACGTAATTGCATCTACAAAAATCAATAATCAACGCAAGCATGAGATCAAAAGATGTCATCGTAGAAATAAAGCAATTATGAACCGACTGAATTATTTTCATCGAAAGCCTTTAACCGCCACCTCCAAAACAGCGATAAATACGAAAATTCAAGAACAAGGCAATTCCAAAAGCGCAGCGGCAGCAGCAGCAGCGAAGAAATAATATTTGTCACGTCCTCTCGTTCGAGCCTCCTCACTCTTTCTCGCGCGTGCGCGCGTGTCCCTCGTCTATTTTTACCGCCGGATTCTTCTCTCTCTTTCTCTCTCGCTGTCTCTCAATGAAGAGGGAGAAAGTTTTTCGTACTCGGTTTATTTTCGAACGTTCGGATTCCGCTGCCTTCATCCTCGGAAGCTTAAAGCGCGTAAAAGTCGACTGGGAATTTTCCCGCTTAAGAGCTGCCCGACGCGCTTAAAAGGTGGTTTTCGATGAGGTTATTGTGCTGCATTTGCATTTGTGAAGATGAGTTATCGGAATTGAGATTTTTCTCGTACCAAGTGGATCGATGGAAAGAATGGTATATCTCTTTATAAAATTGAAGGATGTTAAAGTATTGGAAAATCTTTGATGTGCTCTTGTGGCAAGTTTATGAAGTTTAAAACTTCAGAAAGAGTTGATTAACTGTATTTGCCGCTGAAGCGTAATTGTTGAACTATGAAAGTAAGTTAGTAAAATTTGCGATACTTATCAAAATTAATGTCTAAAAAAAGTTTTTACGAAGCAATAGTTTATAAAATGTGGTAACAGAAAATAATCATCTTTCTTCATTTTGTTTGCTTAGCTTTAATAAGGAAACCTTAATTTTTTAATAATTATTTTGATCATCTACCATAACAAAGTCACTTTTCTTTTCTTTTTAAAAAGTGTGCTTCACCATTAGCTTATAATAATAACTAAAAGCCACTTATCTCAAAACAAAGTGAAGAGCTTTTCCACAAAATCATCTTCTTCAACATCCTTAAATCTTCTTAAAATCGTCCCATTGTTTGCTGTGCAGAATCTTCTTAATCCTAAAAAGCTCAAGCCAAGAGGAAAATTCTCTCCGTTCATCTAAACGCGTACACGCAAGAGGTGTCGAAAGGGATGATTCAGCGTCGCCCACGCGGTCTTCCGCGAACAATACACGAAGGAGGAAAAGCACTCACATGGCGCCAAAAGGATTCGGTGACAAAGGTGAACTCGAGATTCTCTCGCATTAGGTTCAGTGGTGTCGAGAGTTTTGTTAGAGAAAAGATTTAATGTTTTGTAAGTGAAAATATATTCTTTGGTTGGACAATGGGATTAACTGTTTAATGATTGGGAAATAATTCATGGTAATTGCATATATCCAATCAATTGATTTTTGACCTCATGAAAATAGTTTTGGTTCTTAATCATGTGAAATTTACTTCTTTATACAATAACCCAAGTTGAGAGGCGTTGTCTGTATATAACAGCAAAGAAAGATATAATGCTCTTAAAAGGTTCTTCAATATAGCCAGCATTTTTCCCTTTAAAGATGGCCTAGATAGCATAATATTAGAGGACAAAATGCTTGTACTTTTAAAAATATAAAGAAACCTTTTAAATCCTCTGTAATAACACGAATTAAAATAAGATGTTTATAACCCACACGATGCAATTAAAAATCATACTATTATGAAAACAAAAATACAATTCAAAACGCAAAAAGGTTAACAATTCAAATGAGAGAAGTAAAGCGTTCAATTAAAAGTTTCGAATGAATCCAGAAAAAAAATAATTCTATGCAAATTAATCGCCATCTCTCTTACGTCCCAGCTGCATTGTTCTCCGCTCTCGCTATTCTCGAGCAAGCGGCGGTTGAATTTAGATCGTCGCATTAGGCCGTTTACGGCGCGCGGCGTGCGTCTCGGTTCTTCTTAATTGTTTCATCTCTAGGCGATCCGTGAAATCTTTATGAATTGGGCTGAATTTAAGTGGGTCTCTGAGTAATTTCTGTTTTATTTGCGAAATACTTGATTGCTACATTGGTTTAACGTGATATTAGAATGTGAAAAGTTGGGTTTCAATAACATTTTTTCCGAATCTTAATAGGCTATTTATGATAGACTGTTGTAACGGTTGCATTAGTTCCTATCGGGATAGTAATTAATGAGAGATAATTTGAGATAAGATATAGCCATAACGCAGATGTCGTTTTATCCATAATAAAATGAAGTATAGCATAAGTGCTACAATCACTGTATCCTTGAAACTGACGTTATGAGACAATTATTGTGGATTTTTATGAATTGATAGAGAAAACCAGTGCAGCGTGAAATGTTGGTTACGTGTAATACTGACTTTTAAGCTTCTTTTGCATTGCTTTTTTTATCGTACATGAAAACAGAAGAAGCTGTAATTTAAATCAGAGTACCGCTTATCGGGAAACATTTTACCGCGCAGCAAAAAGTTTCTTCTGGCACCTGTTAAACAACCTACTTCTATCCCAGAACAAATCTTGACATAGCGCAGTTCAGAAAGTACACTCAACTCGTTCCCTAAAAAAATACAACCCAAACCTATACCATTCGTGGCTTAAAAACCTACTCGCAATGTTTACATTGCATTTCCGTTCACGCGCACACACAGCCCACTTCACGACACTCGCTGCTGCTGCTGCTGCTACTGCCGGCGGAAGAAGTAGGCCTCTCTCGCGAGTGTACCTATATACCGCAATATAATGAAACTGCAAACGGCGAGATGGCCGCACGCGCGCGCGTTTTGCATAATGGCGCTGCTGCTTGAGCAACGGCTCACCTAGTCCCACCGCTCTCTCGATTAGTCCACCCCCGCTCTGCTGCTTGACATGCGTGGTTGGGGTATCGATTCTCAATGCTCGTTGTTGTTTTGAGGTGTACGTTTTTTCTTCGTTGTAAAGGAGCGGCGTTGACTTTGTTATTGGGTTGAAAGGGAAGACGTTGATTTTTGAGAGATGCTGTCAAGTGGTTAGGGATTTCGAGATCGAATTTATTTTAAATGATGTTAATGGTGACCTCGTTTATCTTCTGTACGTATAGTAACTGATTAGAATGACTTGAAAAAAATGAAATTAGTAACAATTTATGCAAATTAAAAAGCTAAACTACCTAAGTTCAAACGTGCGTTGCGCGTCTTATTTTGTTTTCAGGTTCTCAACATTTCGTTTTTTTATAAATTTAATTTCAAAATAATTAGTTAATTGGACGAATCCTATTAATGAGAAAACTTAAATTTCATTTTTATATTTTATTTTATTTATTTTTAGAATATTAAAGTTCGAAACTTTAATTCGGAGCATTTAAACATAGCAGACTTTAACATCTACTCTATGCAGACCAATCAAATTTAATCTTTAAATGCTTCACGACATCCGTCCTTCGTTGTTAAGAAAGGATTAGTTTCTTGACTATTTCAAAAGAGTACTCTACAATTAACAATCTAATCCATTAATATTTATTGGCTATATGTTTTATTTTATCGCAACCTACAATATTTAGTACCTTACACTAAAGAACTTTTTAACTTCTATTATATATATTTTCCAGCATTTGAATTAAAAAAAAATAGTTTCTATGTCAAAGTAGTAGATCATCTCGCTGAAAAAATCTGCACCTATATAAGCTAATTTTTTAATCAACCTCAATTTTAGCTCATACCTACATCTCATGCTCTTGATTAACGAAGTTTCTAAACGCTCAATAATGCATAACATCTCAACACTCGCTCGACTTCAGCAATCGCCGCATTATGCAGCAATTTCCATTCAGTTCCAGATCTTCCGGATTACACAACACGCGCGTCGCAACTTAAAACGTCGTTCCAAGCAACTAGGTTATATTCTTCCGCCAGCTCCGATGTCGAGCAGAGTATTCCCAAACTTTCAAAATCACCAGTTTAAAAAAACCGACCCGCAGCGTGCCTTCTAATTACGTTGTCAACTCGCTTTCGTAACCTCCTCATCTCCATCATCGATTCCAAAATCCATCCCTGATCAGTCGCTTTTGCATAGCTCCGTTCTCACGATCGATCCTCGAGTGTCGTCGAGCTGACGAGGTAGCAGCAGCAGCCGCGCGGATGTACGAAATGCGGTTGAGTGGAGCAGGAGACGTTTCGGCTGTGCTTATGATAACGCGGGGGCGAAGTCTCGCAAGTTGGCTGAGTGAGCGGTGATGTAATCCGGTGACGGTTGGTTGGCAGAACTTTGAGGATCATCCCGGTAGTCGGGGATGAAACTGTTGTTTAAGGGTTATAGCGTATTAGATAAAGAGAAAGCAGTCTCTGTAGTTCGGAATTGTCAGTAGTAATTAAGGACCAATCTTTAACTTCATTTTTTAAGATGAAAATTAGAAAAGTTACTTAACTTTTACAAGATTGTGGATTACAACAGTCATCAAATGAAGATGTCATATTTTACATAGACAAGGGCAAGGCAATTAGCTGAGTAGCGTAGAAACTATCATACGCGTCATTCAAATGAGTTTTCTCGTCAGAGAGAAAAAACTTCTTATAACGTTGCATGTTCTTGGTCTCGCTCGCATGACGCCCACTGCTAAAATTAGCCGCATTCTATATCGTTGTTGTTCCGATCTTTAAAATCATTTCCCGACGAATATTTTAAAAGATCTTCAACCGTTTACTCGACAAATATACTGTCACGCCCCATTATCAACCACCCCAATGAATCTCAGCAGTAATTGTTTCCCAATTAGTCCGAAAACCCACCGACCGACACTTTCGCCCTCGTTATACACATACCGAAAAGTGCATAAGCCTCGCTACTGCACTCCCGCACCGCGGGGATCTAATTTTATCGTCTGCCGTAAATACTTACGTTCCCGCGGCGGGTGAACGGGCGCACAAGCGTTCACGTGTATGTGTATATCGATTCCTCCGATTCTATTCCGCCAACTCATTGCGTTGCGGCTCGGAACGACGGGGACCTCGGAATTCTCCGAGTTTTTGGAACGCTTGGTCTGTCATTTATAGAACAATGGTGTGCTTTTGTCCTTAGGAGGGTGGAAATCGTTGTCAGAGGAATGGCAGGGAGCTTGTGTTAAAGAGAACCAATGTAGGTTCTAGAAAATTGTTTTTTTTTCTTTCTATGGATGCGAGAACTGTTGTCTCCGTTATTAAAGTAGGTAATTAGCTCGTTACAGTATAGATATCGATATTGAGAACGTTTAATAGTGAGAATGAATGAAAAAATAATAATAATAATAATAAACGGCAGAATAGCGAAAAAATTGTTACGCCGCAAAGAATGGTTAATATTTAAGTTTAATTTGACTTATTATTCAGAATGCTTTCATGGCTATTAAAATAATTTCCTTGTTTTTAGAAGAATTAAAATTTCTGAAATATAATGAACTGCTGTCATTTCAGCTTGAGCAACATCTGAAGTATAAAATTATGATACTGCTCAGTTATTTTTAATATATGAATTTTATAATTGTTGCTTTAAAAGAGAAAAATTCACAACCTAAGATTTTAATGATAAATTTTCCATTTAAAATATTCAATATTAAAACTTTTTTTTTAATTCCTTAAATTTTGATTTAAATTTTAATACTTATTAGTTAAGTACATAATCGATTTCAAAATATAATGAGTAGACAACTAAAAAAGTAGATAATTTTGATAAAACATAGAGAAATATAATGCAAAAACTATAAACTTGTTGTAGCAACCTTTAAAGTAATATTTGTAATAAATAAAAAATTGTGATATTTTGATAAATTATTTATTCGTTTACATAAATAACTGCTAATTCGAAATAATTGAGTCATAAACATTGAAAAAGGTAAAATAAAATAAAATTTTTTTCAAATCAAAACTTTGAAAAGTTATAAATTGTGTTAGTTTTTAAGAATTTCAATTTAACTATTTCTTGATATATTCGTCTTTCGTGTATGAACCATCAAATTTAAACCTTGCAATCAGTAACATTTTGTTAACCATTGCGATAACAACAAACTCCTAATCGTTCAATTAAGTTAACTTTCACCTAACTGCACTATTGTTCTGTAAAAACATCAATGACCAATTTTTCATATCTTGAAAATTCAACTACACAATTTCGCCAAATTGTTCTCGCTCAGTACTACAGCTACCGAGTAGTTTTCTAGTCGGTGGCGCCACGTCTCGGCAACCGCGGCAAGCGCAAACGCCGGCCGGCGGCCGGTCGAGCAGGTGTCTGACGAGGCTGCGCAGGTGAAGCAGCAGACGCAGCTGCATGTTGGGCCGAAAGCCACAGGAGTCGCTGCAATGCGTCGGCGTTTTACGGAAATTTTCAACGGACAAGGATCGATTTCGAGTTGAATTCAAGAATTCAAGCAGAATGTGAAGTGAGAGAGCTGTAGATTTGAAACTTTTTTTATTTTACTTAGTGAAATAGGGGCTAGAAAAAAGGACCGTAAAGAGACAAACCCAGACATTATTATCCAAAGTATGCCATTGTGAAAGGACTTATCTTACTTTTTGTTGTTTCTGTTAAAAAAGAAACTATTGCTGCGGATAGAGCTATACGCCTAAAAAGATATTTGGGTTGCAAAGGGCGCGAATAAGTTTACTTGCAATAATAAAGCTAAAATAGAACTAGAAGTCTATTTTTATTAACAACCGTCAGTATCACTGGAACCTTAGTAAGAACTACTTGAAAATTAGTAAACTAGAAAACAAAACACCCTCGGAAGAGCGTACAGCTACTCTGACGTTAGTATGTTTTATAATGTTATACAGAATTTTATATAGGGGCCTTAACCCACCATTTAAACTTTCGTAAATTTAATAGAATCTAAAATTAACTTTGAAGTATTTGAAGTTTCTCGTATTCTATATCGGAACAAGAGTACAACTACTCTGACCTTGCTATATGAGAAAATTCTTAAAAAATTTTAAATTTAGGTGGTTTTGTTACGTAATTTGTATTTTAATACATTAACAAACGGTTATGGTATTACAAAACTGCTGTCCTCTCTCTTCAAAAATAAATAAAAAGCACTATAAATTTTTGATAAATGTTTACCAATAGTAATGTATCTGAATAATTGCATTTACATTAGAGAATTTCCACACACTGCAATTCACGAATTTGATATCTTACAAACTGTAATCACCGTGGTTTGCGGTAAATACATAACTCTCTTATGGTATTGAAGGAATTTAGTATTGCAAGCAAATATATCACAGCACAGTTTGTTGAACTTGTTATAATTATGGAACAGTTATGTAGACCTTCACACATCGATTACCTCACACATTTCTCAAGTAGAATGTACTGAACTACTGAGTCACTAATTTTTTGACACAGTCTGCAGTATTGATTTGTTTACTATATATTTGAAAAGAATCAGTATACTTATTTTTTATAATTATAGAAAGTTACGAATAATTTTGCTACATTATAATACAATGTAGTCGCGTTTCGAAAAGCATAAATACTTACACTTTCCAATGTATTAATTAAATATAAAAATAATATATATAATGTATTATACTTATACTCGTTATTCATATTTGTAAAAATATTCTCGAAAGTAACGTATTTATTTTTTCTCTGTTCCAGGTGAGTCCCTTTAAGAGTGATTCCTATCTTCGTTCGTTTGTAGAGCGTTAGAATGGAAACGTAAAGAAATGAAAGGTAAATAATAAATGTTTTCATGAAAAATTTGTTGTACGTTTTAGAGTAATCTTGTTTTAAATTTAACTTAAACATTTCTTCGCACGTACCATAGCTATCTATATCAGTTCTCTCAAATACAGTTCGATTTTTTGAAGTTTTATTGTATTATTACATTTACGATACAATGCTATATCGGCTTTAATTATAAAGACTCATTTGCAGGCTCATTGATGATAATATCTAGTAATTCATAATCCTAATCCGATTTGTGAATAACTAATACTTTAAAACACTTATCGAAAAGATCATTGTAATACCATCATATTTTACATTATCAAGATAAATATCTATACAAAATAGTCGATCGGAAGATATTAATAACTGGTTATTATTTAGAATTATTGTCAAAAATCATTATATACGTTAATAATTTCTCGATATCAGTTAATAATTTACTTTATCTTGTATCATTAAGTATACATTCGTTAATGAATATTTTTTAATTATGATGTCTTAACATTATTAACAGGATTTCTTATCATTATTTTCAATCTAGACTATACTAATTAAATTAAAGAACATGTACATTTTTTAGGTTAACGTATAAATTTTTGAGATTAACTCAAAATTCTTAGACTTGATTTGTAGAAATATCATCTTTTTACAAAATTTAATCAGTAACATAACGTTTACCTAAATAAATCAAAAGAGAAAAGTACATCAATCATTATCGATCTGCAAACCAAGTTTTCTTAAAAAACTTTTCTTCAATCAATCTTTTTTTTCCGCACCGTCGCTCAACCCTGTACGACAAATCTCACCCCAGTCTCTCCCCTCAATCTCTTCACGTCGATGCGAAACCAAGTCGATTTGTACTTACCTCCCGGCCGTTGAGAGAGTTAATTGAAGATGCGCGCGCGCGCCTGCTCGCCTCTTTATATTGCCTAGCGGTGCATTATCAAACGGTATTAACGGCAATTAAGGCCACCGCCGTTGCGTGACGTCTTCGCGGGGTGCGGACCGAGACGATGCCATTGCCGGATGCGCGCGAACTGTGATTTTGCTGCGTGGGATGAGATCGCTTTTTGATGTGGATGGTTGGGGGTTGGTTTTTTTATTTCTTGGTTGATATTTTTATGGAAAAAAGACTGAATGATCAAATTGTAGTCAAAGTGTGTCAATTTAAACAAATATACATTTGGTTGACTTGATACTTATTTTAAAACAGTTTTTTTCATAATTTTACTTTTTGGATATCGCTTTATTGGAAGAATCTTTTTTTGTTGTTGATAAAAAAGTATTTATAAGGAATAAATGTTAATAGCATTGAAAATTACAACCTCATTAATTATATTCACAGTGAAAATTTTAAAAATTAACTTTGCTCAACATGCAAATTAATTTCTTTTTTTATTCTTTATTTATTTAGTTTTTTGCAAAAGTCTATTACGTATATCTTCGAAAACTACCGGTATCACATCTTTCTGACGTCAAACCTATTTACCTAAGAATGCATTTGAGATAACTGTTCGAAACTTCAACGTTTCAGCCATGCTTAAAAATAGCCATTTTTTCATGAATATAATAAGTGTACAGTTTAAAAAGTTGACTGAATACCCATCTCTTAGGTTTAAAACTTGTTGGTACTACGAACCTCATAAAAATTAGAATCTAAAATAACTAAAAATAGAAAAAATCAACAGTATATATCGAATTAGAAACTTTAAGTAAATGCAATCCAGTAGTACATTGCTACACTATTGCTATCGCAGCATCTAATCATCTACCGCCTGGCGTTTTGTCTTCTGTTTCACTGTGGGCTTTATGGCGCGTAACGCGCATACGCGGCGCAAAATCGCAAATGAGCCTCTGGTCAGTAAAAATCACGCGTGAGGAGATGTATATATTCGCGTTCGCTATATAATTGCATCACGCAACGTATCTTTCTCGCGATTTATAGAAATTACCTCTAATTACATGAAATTTTCGAATTAGCAGCGCGCGCGTGTCAATGGCGTTTTCACTTTTCCTCCGGCTTGATGATTGCAACGTTGCGAGTTGCTTTGCCAGGCTTGTCGTTAGGTGACATTTAATGACCGTTTTTGTCCGTAAATGAAAACGGTAAGTTCCACGTAACTTCGTCAACAATAATATGTAATAAAGAACAAAATCTCTCAAAAAAATTTGAATACTGCTTATTAATTATACACTCTTCATTTTTCTGGAAATATTAATTCCAACTGACATCGATCTCCACTTTCTTTGACACTAAAAATCTACCCGTAGCTCCTCGTTAAAAATTCCAATCCAACCAATCAACCACCATGAATAAAATTCATTTCAATTCTCTCGCATCCACCGCGACGACATATATAGGCCAACAACTAACGCGCAGCAGCCAGCCACTTACCCTCGGCGACCTTTTCGATCTCTTCGGACACATTATGCTACTGCTGCTGCAACAGCTGTTTAACGCTGACATCGTTAACACTTGCGCGCGAAGCTCACTTTCACTTGGTCTGTCGGCTCGCCGAGCGAACTTTCATTCAGCTTGATGATGACTCTTCGGTATCACTGTGGCGAATCATCGCGCTCTCGGCTCGGTTTCCGCGTGAAATTAGGCTGTAATGTGGATAGAAACAGTGTGTCGTCATTCGGATGCTGTAGCTGGGCTCGTGTGGATGAACTGTGGCGTCGTTAAAACGCAATGAAATCGTTTTTCTTTTCACGGCTGAACAAAGTTATGAAGGAAATACAGATTTTATATGGGAACCATTAAGTTGGATCATTTCAGTTAATAAATATGTTGCGTAAGGAAAATTAGTGTATAAGTACTTGGATAACCAAAGAATTTAAGTTCTTCGTTAGGGGTTTTTCGTGATGACGTCAATGGTTAAGGTAGTAGTGATTCTAACATCAAAATACTGCTGAGTTATTCAAAATTTGACGTCTAGTATAAATTTAAATTGTCAAATAATGTACAAAATTTTATGAGATTTGACAATCTGATTACCTAGTTGAACTATAGCATTCAGCGTACGCTCAGAAAAAGAAATTGACGAATACAAAAAGATGATTAATCCATTGAACGTGACAGAATAATCTGTCGATTCTAAAATATAATCTTTTGAATGATGGCGGATTTCTTTTTATAGAAAATAGAAATACACTTTCTGACGCAAAAAGAATCATTATTCCTGACCTGATCTTCTAGTATAAGGTTGTTTCTTTTTCTAAATGTAAGCTTCGAATATAAACAATTTTTCTAAAATGTCATTACACTCGAATGATATAAGCTTTAGACTATAACTTCCTGACCCGATATTTACTTGATAATTACCTATTATTCGTCATATTTTAATTTATGTGAAAATTTTCTTAATTTTAAATTGTAATTTGCTTCTACGTTGAATTTTTAAATATTAGATTTTTCCATAATGGTATATAAAGTGTAGAGCTTTGTATAATTAGGAAAAAAATAGTTTTTGTATGATGAGATCACAAATAATTATTCACCATAATTTTTCTATACAATTTGATGAATCATATCGTTTTGAGTGATCCTTTGTTACAGTCTGGTAAAACAACAGAATTGCCATAATTACGCATATATACCTATTACAAAAAATCCTAATCTGTAGGCAGGTTAAAGCAGAATTTATCACGAGGTAAGACATTCGCGCTGTCGTTATAAAATTCATTCCTGTTCGTAAAAAAATTTAATCTTAATTAAATTCCAGTGCAGCGCAAAAGTCTCTAGAGCCGTAGGTCATGATCTGGCGTTCGCGTCGATTAAGTACGGCGCGTAATCACGTGACACTGGTAGACGGAAAAATCAATGGTAATCAGATTATGAGGGCCTGGGGAGAAAATTCCGATAAATCGCGGTATTGAACTTGCGTCTGTCCGATAAGCGCTTTCTCTCGGTTATCGGGGGACAGAGAAAAACGAGATAAGTAGGGTTATAGTGCCCGAGGTTTGTTTATCATGTGGAGTATTGTAAAACTGTGATCAACCGTTACCTTGTTTACTTTCGTGTACGAATCAGTTAGAAGTGTGTATTAGAGATTTGCACTGACGTAGTAAACAATTTTCTCTATAGGAGTTATTAAAGTTCATTACTTTCTTGAAAACAGTTAAAAGATTTTTTTTTAAGAATACAGGTGAATAACTTATGAAATTAACTATTTTCCACTGTAACGTTGGAACTCATTCGTCATGCGGGATTATTAATTTTTGAATCATAATTTTTATGGACTTTCGTAGCAAATTTTAATAAAATTTTCAGTAAAATTTGCTACAAAAAGCATAAAAATTAATATTTTAATATGTAAATTTGCCAAGAATTTATAGAAATTACTATTTAAAAAGTAAATATTCCATATGACGAGTACATTACTGTAGAAAATAGTAAATTTTCTTATAAAAATAGTAAAGTTTACGAAAAAAATTTTCTCCATATACAGGGATTTTTCTAGTACATTTATAAATTATAAAAAAATCATGTAGCTATTATTTATACATAATTCATCCCTCGAGTAAATTACCGTGACCTGTTTGCAGCTAATTTATATTCACTTCACTATTTCTTAAAACTTATTTCTAAATACAGCCGCCTGAGTATTCTGAAACTTCTTTCAAATCTAGCCTACTTTCTGTATCTAAACACACGCGCACAGATTGCAGTTATCGGCAACTTAACAACACATCATGACAGCGTTTTCTCTTTCGCGAGACAATCAGCCCTAAAAATGCGTAATTGAAACCTCGCGCGCGGGTCGGTCATTACTGTTATTATGCGATGAGTCAGTCGCAAATGTAATCGCGATTGGCCGTGTATCTCTTTTAAGGGAGGCTTTCGTGCGGTTTTCATGCAGAATAGACAATTAACAATGCTGCTATAAAGCTGTAAATTTTTCTAGGGCGTGTGTATATAGCTTTGTAGGTTTGAGCTGATGCGTTGTAAAAAATTGAAGAATGTGCAATAATTTTGCATTAAATTTACATACAATGCGATAGGTTTATTTTTTTAATACTGAAGTCTTAATGTGTACCTTTTGTAAAAATAAACTTTTGCGTTTAAAATGTACAGATAAAAGTCGCATAGTTTTTAATCGTCTGTACAATGCTCTATCAATCTGAATTTTAATAATAGAAAGTTAGATCACCACTTTTTAATATTGCTGAAAAAGTGTCGGGGATAAACTAACAAATCTTTTTTAGCAGTATTTCATATTTTAATTTTTTTTAGGAAAATGCTAGACTTTATACCGTGCTTTTGATTAATGTTAAAAACTGTAGCAAAATATTTATTAAAAAAAAAATTTAACCATCTTGCTCAAATTTATATTCAACGTGACTTAAATCATAATCGTAACCTGAGAAGAATTTTTTTTTTTAAATATTGACCGACAATGTACCGTATTTTACACCGCATGGAAAGCGCAGATGCGCCATCGAGTGTCTAGCGTTTATTATGCAGGTGATGACGTGACTGGTCAGCAAAAGCAAATAGCCTAGCATTTTGTGTTCTACTGGCACTGCAGTAAATCCGCACGTACGACCGATGTTTGATTACCTTACTTCTTATTTTTACCGTACTTTTACCATCAAAATTTAAACTGATAACATTTTGTTCTTGAAATTTTTATATTTTATCTCATTCTCATTGTCTATTTCCGTGTACGCCTTGGTTTTCTCGTAATTTCAGTGATTTTTACTTTTACTGTAAACTAGTTTTACTGATATTTAGGTTTCATTTAGACTCAGTTTTCAGTGCTATCTATAATATTATTTGCAACTATCTTTGAAACCCTTATTACGATTTGTAATTTATTCCAAACAGATACATCAATATGGAAAATCTCCAAAACTTTTGATTTGCAATGCGCCCTCTGGATATGTACTGTTAGAGCAGCCATCTTTGATATGTACATATAGATATATATAATGCGTGTTAAAAAAAATAAATATGGTGGCTCTATTCGTACATTTTCACTAGCGCCACTGCTGCCGTAGTGGTAGTTTTCATTTCCAATACTAGCAAGTTTAGGCGCGCTGCACGCGTCTTTCTTTACCTTGAATTATGCAATTGATATGAAATATTATAAATTTGAAATTTATTTTATTGTGTAACATATGTAAATTTATCCAATATTTTTTATTGAAACTTGTATTTATTTTAGTTTATTCCTACAATAAACAAATTTGGAGGTTAGAAATTTAACTGCAATCAGAACAGTATTCATAGTACTTCATTGTTAAGTACAGATAAAATTTCAATACTTTTTTCTTTTACAAACCTGTGATTGTGACAAAATTTGACTCCCATAAAATGTAAGTATTTTCAAATTTGTATTTAATAAAACAGCTAAAATCAAGAACAATCTTACAGTCTGACTTTACCAAACTTGTTCTAAATAAGGGTAGAATGATATATAACATTCACCCATATGCTATTTAATCCTATTTATATATAAAAATATATAAGAAACATAAAAGTTAAAAGTCTCAGAGATTTCCCCATATATTTTATCTCTGTAATTTTCAAACGTTCACACTAGAAAAAATTTTCAAACTATCCACTTACTCACCCCAGAAAAAAATACATGTAGCAAAGCTTTTTGAACCTCATACTCCAACCCGTTTCTCATTAGCACCACGGCGTGCCGGGAGAAAAAGTACCATACTTGCCCGCTGCTAAAAGCCGTCTTTCGCACTGGAGCCACACCTCCTCCTACCTTCGAAAACAAGTCGTCGTCGCGCCCTTACAGCGGAGACACGACGCGACGCTCTCGGGCGCTCAATTAAAAGCCCGCGCGGTGCCTGCCTGCCCCAGACGGCGCGGAATTAAGGTCGCGTAGAGTCTCCGGCAAAAATGTGCGCGTCGTGGTTTATTTTGCTTCGTATAGGGAGGTCTAACGTGACTGAACTGCAGTAGAGGAAGATTCTTTTAAGGGAATGGTGCGGGTTTGAGAATTTAGAGATTCTGATTCTTGTGTGGAAGGTACCTTTGTTCTATATTAGAGGATCTGTGGTAATTTCAATATGAATGAACATGATTTATAGGGTAGTATGGGGGGTCCACAACAATATTTTTTGATAATCGAAACCATTTAAATATTATATACTTTGAAAAGATTAAAAATTATATTTGCTTTAGTATTTGAAATAACCAAAGTAGTCGCCTTAGTAAAAATAGCGTTAGTAAAGATATCACTACAGTAACTAATCGACGACCTCATATTTTAAATATTCTTTTAGATTTCCAATGAATCCTAACGCATATGACCACGTTTCGATTTCAATCTTATTCTTTACAAGCATCGAAGTATAATTTAATTAAAGTAATATACGTAAGTCCTTGTGCAGCCATAAGAAGCTATACAAAATAATCATGTCCACGGATAACACTGATAATTTATTCCAATCTAACGATCTTAACTAGGTGTGGAGTACCCGTTCGATGAACATTTAGTTCGATCCGAGGGGGCCGTTTTTGGAGCGTAATCCCGCTGCTTTCCGAAATCCGTTACGCGGTATCAGATACTTGAATTTCGAACAATATCATCATGGCCATTTGCGCATTATGCGCTCTCTTCATAAGCCACAGTTGAGTATCTTATTTTTTTTTTTTCAAGAGTCTGCTCTGATCAGCTCATGAATGCGGAATGAAAATGAATTAGTGGAGCGAGCGCAAGACTGACGTCAGAGCGATGCAGTCGGCGTTCAGGTGGACGCTCGCAGCTCGAGCAAAGTGATTTTAATTAAGCTATTGAAGCTGGAGTTGCTGTTCGTAAGTAGTGTAAGTCGGTCTTTGATTAAAGATGCACGGAGAGTTTAACATAGGAAAAAATCTAAATTAGGCGAGGAGTATTTTTTCATTAAGTCACTTGGGTTAATTAGTTTGAAGTAGATAACTTATTTTGTCACTTGTGTTTGTCTTGAATTTGTCACTCGAAATTTTTTTTTCTGCTTCAGATAGACAAGGTTGCCATTTTCGATAGCAAGAATGAATTTTTTGAACTAATTAGAAGCAATGATTATTTTAACACCTACAAATAGATTCTGAAAACTTGGGGCCAAATTATTGCGTTATTTTGACAAATCAAAATTTTTAATTTTTTTTATACAGTACTAATGATTCTTGATAATTTGGTTAGCGACGATTTTATTCATTTCAATTTCAGTCCCACATATACCACCCAGAATAAAATCCGATTCACACAAATCTTTTACCGAGAGTTATCAAAGATTTTAGTTCGGGCGAAAATTCCGTTTCCCACTTATAATAACCATCAATTCTCGGCCAACATCACCAGACGCGGGAATATTTCTCCGTCCAAATGTCTCACGTCACCTCCGCATTCCTGACTTAACCCTATTCCCTAACCATCACCACCACCTCGAAAATTCCACCACACTACCACCATTGGCGGCGAGCCAACAACTTTTGGCGCGGACTGTCGAGCCAGCCAGCTGGCCGCGCAGTGGACCGGCCTGCCCTCTCGAGGGCTTTTTTCCTCGTCTTGCGACGCCCACGCGCCCCGACTAATGAAGAGCGAGCCGTCGCTCGTTATCGCGTCTCGCGGCTCTTCTTGCGCGGCTGGTTCATTACGCCTTCGAGGATTCGCGCCAAGGTGCGATGCGTCGTCCTTTTCTTTTTTTTCGTTGGAGTTGGGTGATGAGCTCGTGGTGTCGAAATTATTAGAGTTGGTGCAAATCGTTGAATTAGTTTTTCAGTGGGAAGTAAAGTCATTTGCTGTCTTTCTTTATCTGGAATTTGTTTATAGAAAAGATTCTTAAATCAAAGTAACTATTCGTTCAGAGGCAATATTATTGGACTGCTATAATAATTGTTAATCTTGCTTTGCATACGGAATAGATAGTATACCATAATAGCAGAACTTATCTATTTTCCATTTTTGTAGAAATTAACTCGTTTGTGCTCTCACGGAAAAGTTATCTAAATTAGTCGAAATGTAAGTGAAAGAGAATTTAGAGAAACTGGATCACCTTTCTACCAAAGTATTTTAACTTTGTAAGTTGAATTCATGTATAACTTCGCATTAAAAAAAGTCTAAAATTAGGTTTATATAGTTCCTTCTTTAGTTATCAAGTTCACTTCTCTTATCAAACGTTCTATTTTAATTATTTAAATTTAAATAATAACTTCTTGGCATTTCAAGGGAAAACAATCCACGTGCTTCTCTTACAATAACTATCGTATTTTTAGATCGCAGTATAAATTTAATCATGTTTACACACTCTTTACCTCATAAAATTTTCATATTGCCATATTTGCATCACATTCTTTCAAAATAACAGGAAAACGTCATAAACTTCCCTTGCGTCATTCGCGCGCAAAATTTCATTTCCAGCCTTAGCACCTCGCTGATCCCCTACATCAGTTCCCGATCGGAAATGGACTGACTCTCCGGCGTCTTCAGGAATTTTCCGTCGCGTTGCCACGGGTGACGACGACGACGACAACGTCCGTGATGTATACGTGTATATATGCACTTCGACCGTCTTGGAAATGAGGCGGTGGCGGAGCTGCGCTCGATTGCCGCCCGCCTGCCTCCCCCCGGATGGAGAGTAATGAGTGCATTCTCTTGCCGGCTAATGTCTCGAGCTGAAGGGGATTGGTTGACGAGGATGGGATTGCGTGAAATCTTTGTTTGGTGGGGATGGGTGGCATAGGGTTCTGATAAAAGTTAGTTTGTAAAGTTCAAACAGTAATAAATAGCTGTGTAGAGTAGGTGGGCGATTTCTAGCTTAGTTCATTCGTTTGTGTAGAAACGTAAGTTTAATATCATAAAAGTTGAAAAACACAAGAATTAAAGTAACATTAGAAAGAAAATAATATAAAACTTTCTTAATTTTGTTTCGATGTTTTGATCTGATGGATCATAATATTTGAATTTCTTTTCTGAGATAGAAATAATTGACTTTTACATAATTATCTAATGTTGAAACAGATTACTGATTTATAGTGATATTAATCGATTGTACTTTTATATTATGTAGAAGGAAGGATTTAGAATGAAAGAAACCTTTTTACATAAAATAATTATCTGTACAAGTTATAGATGTATAATGAAAATACAGAACTTGATTAATCACTTGTCCTGACAAGGATAACTCCGAAAATGTCAACATAAAATTATCTAAAAAAGCAATCGCATCTCATGGTGGTTCATATGAGATGTACGATGTTATATCATGACGTAGTACATATTATTCTTTTGATTATTTCGTAGTTTGATTAATAACCCTAAATTAGTAAAAGATCTTCAAGTAAAAACCATTTAATTTAAGTTTCCCCTATATAACATTCGAGAATTTAACGATTTGTTTTCTTTATTACAGGTGAGTCACAAAAACGACCAATACATCATTCATTTCTCACGGATTACGTAAGTTAAGCGTAATAATCGCACCTTTATTTTGTAATTACACGTTATTGTGCCAAATAAGAACCAAAAATAGCTTGATAATTTTTAAGGACCGAACTACATATTAATCTCTTTCCTTTTAGTACCAACAGTTCGTATATATAAAGAGTTCAGCTAACCTTGAACTAGTAATTTTTTATCTCAACATCTCAATCAATGGATTCGTTGTGTATTCATCATGCATACATGAATAATTCATGATTTCTGGTATAGGCGGTACTTTGAAAGCCCTAGAGCACTATTGAAATCGTGGATATGTCCGTCGAAATTAGCATGTTTTGAATGAATTTAAACATCTTGAGCGACTTTCCAAATGAAGAATTGTGCTCTTCTGAGTGAAACAGACATTAGTACAAAAGTTTAACACAAAAATTATCGTTAAAATATTAAAGCTTGTGAATAAGCTAAAATTTTGCTGTCTCGACAAAAATGTTCATTAATCAGTATCATCAAGCGATTGAATTAAGTATAAGAATACAACTGTCAATCTCAGCCTCTGAAATCATTCCTAACTTGACTTGCAACGATGACCACTACAGTTAAACACCCATTTCACAATCCTAACAAGAAACCGATAGATAGGTCACTCGCACCAAAAAAAAAAGGACGAAGAAATTTAAATCACCAGCGCGCGGCATTCGGATGAAATTCAGAACGAGTACAAGCATATGCAGCCAATCGTAAAGGAAATAAATAGTCCGTCCGCTCGGACGAATTAGACTATAAAGAGCGCGTCGAATTAGGAGCGGCATGTAAATAAGACTCGCCGCAAGAGACTTCTCTCTTCCTTCTTTCTCCGCAGGCAAAAAAAAAGGTGTAACGGGCCGTCACGGATCATTTAAATTCGACGTCGTAGTCATCGGTATCTCGCGAGAGATCGCGCACTGCAGTTTTGGAGCTGCCGTTTTTTACGAGGAGTGGTTTTGTTTCGTGTCGAGTTTCACTTTTTTCTCAATCGTAATTCGATGTTGCATTTTCGAAATTGTTTTTTGAAGACATTGATTTTTTTCTTCGCGCAGTAATGTGTTTCTACTGTTGCGCTCCGGTGTGGAAAATGAATTTAGTGAAAACAATGTTTTCGATTTTTTACAGCAGTAAATGTAACTCGAAGAACGAGATAAGAAACACGTAAAACTCCTTTTGAAATGTTTGCGAGTATTATTTCCTTTTTGCTTCTGTTGAAGTAAAAGGAAAATAACTTTTTACAACAATTAAAGCTATCTTCTAAAACAATTTCGCTCGAGCGAAAAGTTTCTATTTAGTTTAGTATCTTTTTAAGTGTTATATCTTTTTTTCTGGCAATCTATCACAGTTTGTTTCAAAAGTGTTTCACTATTCTAATGCCATTTGCAGACTGCACTTTCACTTAAAACTTGCATTAATTCTGTTTCCCCGTACTAGATCTCATTGGAGAGCCACAATAATTGCAATTATTCCAAATCTTAAACTAACTTTTGATACCATAAAATAAATAAATTTTAGAATTTTTTGACTGGTAAGGAGTAAAGTATGCAGATTAAGTTTTCTCTACAATTTAATCGTACAATTTATAGTATCCAATCGTAATGAATACCTTATTAAAATATAAATAATAAACATAAAGGAGAAAGTCATCTGTGTCATCGCTTACTAATTGCTATTATAATAAGCCTATTGCTAGTCATTTTGAAGCGACAAAATGACAAACTATTTCTTGTTTTCTCCAGTCCTTCGATCTTTAAAGTTCTGACAAACAAGTTAAAAAATAACCATCAATGGCGAAAAAATAGAGTCTATAGTTTTTGCTCGTTCCAAGTGACATTAGCTATATTCACTTATCTAAAAAATACAATCCATATCCCCGAAAATAAACAAAATATCCCTGAACCAATCACCACAGTCAACCCGCTCACCATTCACCTATCGCGCCCATCATCAACCAGCGCGAATCACTACATAAGTCGATATTCACGTAATGCAGACTTTCACCGAGCCGAGGGTTGCACGTTTTTTACACTCCCTTTGTCTGTGCGCGACGCTGTCGTCGTTGTTAGCATTGCAAAAGCGAAGAGACACTTGGGCAAGACGACGACGACGCTTCCTGTTGCACCTGTGCGGCTAACGATCCGACGTAATGGGCGCGCCGCTAAGACAATGACTGCGAAACTGGACGAGAGCTCCTAGCTCGTACCGCCGGAAATTTGTATAATCGCACGGTGGAGCCAGGATGTAGAGTGAGTGGTAGGGTTCGAGTTTGGTGTTTCAGGTTGGACAGGTAGTTTTAATTTTGACGGTGTCGGTTTTAATTTTGACGGGTCTTCAGATAGGATTGCAATTCGATTGAATTTATGCAATCCATTGAGATTTTCAAGTTGGATATTTGTTCAATATCATTTCGTCTTCTTTTGAAGACGAATTTCTTCGTCTTTCTTCGAAGAATTAAAAAAGAATAAAATAAAATTTAAGACGAAATGTTAATAAAAGACATCTTTTATAGAAAAAACTAATTACGCCAATAGTGTGCATCACATAATCAATGAATTCATTTTAACTTTCTTATAAAACAGTAAAATTTTAAGCATTAAAAAACAATGTTAATGAAGCAGAAAGTGTATAACAAAATGTTTATCTTGTTCATTCGAAGATATTGAAAGAAATCATTTTTCTCATATACTTTTCAAGAATTCATATTTATCTCAGTGATTTGTTTCTACCAATGTCACTCTTTCACATTCTCAAAAATCTTACCACGATGAAAAGAAAAGACAAATTTTCCAAAACAAAAGAATCGTCGATCCACTTTAACGAGAAAAGAAAAGCTCTTTTCCTCCTCAAAATTGTGCCACAAAAACGTAATTTTTCTATCTCTCTTGTATTAAAGCATTCCAGGTCGGCACCGAAACGGATAAATTACAGGTTCCAAAGCTGTCGAGACGCTTGCAACCCTGCAATTAACCTGAGGTGTCGTTTCCTTCCGCTCTCGCGCGTGCGCCTCTCCCACACGCACTCCGATGAGGAGAAGAATCGACGACGACATAGCAAGAATAGGCGGGAAAGAGAGTTTCTGTTTCGGAGACGCACAATAGGAGAATTATTACGCGTCTTAGGAATGACTGAAAGGTTGCCTTTTGCTATAAAGGTGTTGCTTTGGTTGGAATGTGGGAAAGTGTTGACAGAGGTGTCATATTGACACCGTGGTTCTTCTTCCTTTCTATTAGCAATTGAAGCTCTACATTAGACGATAAGATTGCAGAAAAATAAATAAAATTTACGACCACAAATGATTATTATTCGAACCATCATTGAAGAATCTACAAAACTTTTATCTGTAATCTACGATTGCTAGTTAGTGCTGTCTGTGAAAAAGACTAAAGTATCAACATTTACCGATGCACCATTCTAACGTACAAAAGTACGTAAAGCACTTGCAATTTCGACAATGTTACGCAAATTTCCCGAGTCGAGCGATTCTCGTTATTTCCCTCTCTTTCTCATTCTCCTTATCGGAACCGAGTGGGGATGCACATTTAAAACGTCTATGCATATCCCCGGGCGACTCAGTATGCGTTTTTCGCTCACTTCCTTTGACAAGTAGAAGTAAGTATTGGGTCACTGTATTGTCTCGAATTGTTCTTCAGCTACTACGACAAGAACTTCAACGTACTTCAATGCATGAAAAACTTTGTCCCAGTATTTAAAGACTAATTTTCTCAGTTAAACAAACAGATTACAATTCATAAATCCCAAGTTCCGGAACTATAATTTCACTATTCAGACACTTATTTTAGGACGATAAAATCGAAGAAAGATGAAGAAAGTCACTTTGTCGCTCATACTGATCGCCAGCTTATTAGTTGCTATTCCCGAGTGCAACGCCAAACTTGTGAGTACAACAATTCTCTTAGTCGAATGACGTTACCAAGCTCTGCGCATTTCAAACATTCCAATTTCACTTCCGTCAGACCTATACTAAATTGCTCGATATACAACAAGTCCTGTATGACACGCTGGTGTTAATTCCGGAGCTGTCCCAACCGCTGGCCGAATTTGTCCTAGCCATCAACGAAGCTATCGAACCGTGGGGGCCATCGGCGGCGGCGGTTGCGAATGAAACTGCGAATTTTGAAACTACATCGTCGCCGATATACGAAAGTACGCCGCCACCGATGGACGAAACTACGCCGCCGCCCATGAACGAGACTACGCTGTTATCGATGAACGAAACGGCGTCGTCGCCGATGAACGAAACTACATCAGATGGAGGACAAATCACGATATCCGTCCACTCTTTTATTTTCGCTACGTTGATGACACTATTATGTGTATCAACAAAAAACACATCAATACTGTAATTAACACGTTTAACTCCT
>JAPYZO010000238.1:0-30933 GCA_030522905.1 Torymus flavipes | reverse complement strand
AAAAAAAACATAATATTACTTTAAGACACATTTACTTTACATAATATTATACATTGAGAGTAAGGCATTTTTTATTCTTAACATGGCGTTGTATAAAGATACGCAAGATAATAGTCACAATGCCACATTAAGAATGTCGATTCCTTTTCTCATCATATTACCAAGCAAACAATTACAAAAAAATTCTCACATCACTTCAATTCTCCAAATTATAGAGCGCCTCAAGCCTCTGGTCGATCGCCGAGCTGGCCCACGACGACGGCTCCTCAAACTCCCTGGAGAACAGCAACAAGATCGGCGAGCCGTTAGAGCGCGGCCGTGGTTTTGGCGTGCCCCAACAACCTCCATCCCTGACCCTCGAGCGCGTGGTGACATTAACAACCCTCACCGAGCGCCCAGCAGACGAGACGCCACGACCCTCGGAGGTCCACGAACCGGTCCTCCGGCCAGGTGCTAAGAAGGAAACCGGCAGGTCGCTACGACTGGCCGAGATCACCGAGCCTGTGCTGAGACCTAGGGGTACGAGGCAAGATGGAACTGGAGTCAGCGAACAGAGGATGGACGATAGGAAGGGTGGAAGTGAAATGCTGGATGAGTCGTCGTCGTCGAGAGGGTTCACCGTACAGTTCCTGCCGGAGAGGCTCGCCGGGATCCTGGCTCAGGCTGAGAGGTACGCCAGGATGACACTGCTGCCGCTCATCTCCCAGTACACGCCCAGTTTTATTCAAGGAGGGAGACAGGATAGGCCCAAGTATTTTCCGCCGTTAGGTGAGTGCTAAATAAGTGAAATACGTAAACGTTGGGTTCTGGTACAAATGTTAGTGAATAATAAGGTTAAAACTCACTATTAAGAAGAGAAAATTTAATTTCATATTTTCACGAAGAATTGTATGTTTGTAGTGCAAAATAATTAATTTTTTACTGATTTATATCAGTGCCCGACTTTTCGTTGATTTAGGTTTTGAGAGTTTATCGTAATGAGGAAATGTTAGATGGGTTTGTTGTGGAGATGAGGCAAAACACGAATAGGTATCGTTAATCGGCGTGTGATATGTAAATATCGGTTATATCGATAAGTTATTTCACTACAATCTTAAAAATCTTGATGAGTTTTTGAGGTGCTATCTTGGAGTCCGAGATTAGATAACGTTTAGCATAATTGACAGAATATTTTCCTATTTATCGCTTGCTGATTTTCAAAGCTTACCTTTATCTTGTTAATTCCATTGAAACTAAATAATTATATATATTCATTTTAAAAATGTTATTACTTATACAAAATATTCACATTTTACAGGCAACCTATTCTCCGACAAGAACGAGGACAAACCGAACTCCGAGCCAGCGGACAGCCGTACCAAGTACTACTACGAATTCGACGAGAAAGAGAGCACGACGACGACGACGACGACGACCACGGCGTCGAGTACAGTACGTAACAATTCCAAAGGCCTCGTCGAGGTGTCGACAACGACGGTCGTCAGCGCCGTTCAAGCCACGGAAAAGAAAAAGGAGGAGGAGGAGGTGGACCAGTGGGTGCCGATGTCGGTCAAGCCGCTGCAACCGACCCAGTCGAGTTTGGGCAGCGATAGGAAGGATAAGTCCTTTGGAGGTAGAGTGGATTTTAGATGTTGATTTTATTTGGGGTAATGGTTGCGAAAGTTGATTTTATTTTAGTTAATTTAAATACTTTGCAGTTTTTTATTATACCTACTAGCAAAATTCGAACGCGCTTTGCAGCGTACTATTTGTGAGTTTACGAACACTATTTTTTTGTCACTTTGATGATAGTTTTAATTAGTTTAAATAATAAGATTATTACATATATTTTTTTATACAAAAAATCAAACGTTTTTATTCTATTTTAATTATTCAGTACTTTTGTAAATACTTGAGTTTCAAAATCGCAATTTTAGCATATTTTCAATTTAAAAGAAAATTCAAATATTCGCGCTTTTTTCAAATATAACCAATCACATCGAGTCTTTAAATGAGCCACTACTTCCGACTATCACTCTTTTAAGAAAGGAGGATATTTTAAGAGAGGAATGTCACGGGCGACGCTCGACTGTAGGTATACCGGAGCCCTGACGCGTCAGCACAGTGATAAGAAGAAGATGCGCGCGATGCTCTCGAGCAAGCATCGCGGCGTTGGCTCAGTGGTAAGAGCGCGCGACTACAAACCTCGAGTCCGTGTGTTCGAATCCCGTTGGTCACATATTTTTTACACGACTAATTCATCTTAATTCACTCTAGCTCACGAATATGGAGACACCCGTCTGTATGTAAACTGTCCTAGATCGGTCTACATCGTAATGGCGTCTCCAAGAACAAAGACAATTACTTTCCTGTCTGTTTTTATTACATTAAAAATAGATTTCAGAATGTTGTGACAGATTTTAATAATCGATATAACAAATTTTTGCTATTTTCAAATAAATGACAAAAATCTGTAGTTCTAAAATTTAAAGTAAAAGAAATTATACATACAATCAAATTCATAACTTTTACATTTAAAACAAAAAATAATTCTTATACTTAATCATTTTTTAAATTATCATTCTTATATAATCTAATTTATAGCAACACTTTCAGGCGTATGGGTGAACGAAGGCGACGGTAACTGGTCGACGACGCGTGCGAACGACACAGACTCCGTCGTTACCGAGACGAAGATCGACGACTGGGTGCCGATCCTGTCGAACCACACAACCGCCACCAACTCTACTAAAGCCACGACCGAGGACCGGAAATTCATCCCTCTGACGGACTTCGCGACGGAATCCAACGCGCCGAGACCCTCGGATGTCCCATCCGAGGACAATAAACCGCAGGCGCGGTCGATCGTCTTCCCCTACGTCTACGAGAGGAAGAACGATCCCAGGACGAGGTACATACCGCTGCTACCGGAAGAAGATGTGCTGGGTGGATTGGTCGGGGCGAAGGAGCATAGCAAACGATGACGACGTGCTATGTACCGGCGCGAATTCTTACGTCGCTTCGATGATGATGATGATTACGTATAGTCGGTGCTGAACCGCCGCTGTATACGTATAGTCATGTAAATAATGCTGTAAGAATTGGTGCGCGATGGCTGTTGTTGTTGAGGAACCGCTAGACTGGATCGACGATGAGTGATGATCTATCTGTGAATTTGTAATTATTTATAACTTATTTGTTGGCTTTCCGCTCGACGAAAAAGACAAAAGAAAGAACAGACGGAGATGGGAAATTTCGCTGACGTCGAAACAATGAGAGAGATGAAAAAAAATAACCGAACCTATAGCCGGTGTCGCGATACTTTTGGCTATTTTAGTTGGATATATACGCTGTGTCGTTGTCTCTGTGTCAGTTGAATTTTCCCTTTTTTGATTCGATATAATATCATGATCAACCTGCATTTATTATGCTTTTGATCTCAATTGTGCGTTTTAAAATTAAGGACGACTTGCCAAAAGATCATACATTCCGATATATAATTTAATTTGTTTGTATCACGTTTGAAAATGAATTCTTTAATTACGAGCGTTTGAAGAATTTGGCACGAGAGTGATATACTAAATACGTCATATTATCGTTAAGGAGGGAACATACATCGTTGTAAATTATCGTTGGCAAAGATATGGGATGTATGACTTTGCAATGCACAGGGACTGGTATAAAAATGTTTATTTCGTCGTCTATAAAAAAAAATTGTTATTTATTGTTTATTCATCGTATCATCGAAGAAAGAACTGAGGAATTCAAACGAAACATGTATATTCCCATATCTGATTCGAAAAATTAATTGTGATTTATCATTTTGTGAAGAAAAAAAAAATTGTGTAAAAATGTGGTTTCGACCGATTGACAATCGATTTGTAAATATAATGCATTAGGGAGAAGCCAGAGCGCGATGGCTTTGCAGTAAAGGCTTTAATAAATCTTTACGTCTATTTTCGATAAGAATATAGATAATTTCATTAAACTTTTGTATATAGGATATCTTTACGTTATATCAATGTAATTTATGTAGCGATAATCATAGTCTTTAATGCAATCATTTGTTACTGTTAGCGATTAATACTTGTTACTGTCATTACCATTGCTAATATTTTGTAATAAAAATATGTAAATCAAGATTTGCTATTTATTTTCAATAAAAAGCTTTTTTGTGATTTCAGTGTGTTTCCTATTTTAGTCATGTTCCTTTTGATGGAATGAAAAGTCACTGGGTTATTAAAATAAAAATTATAAGGGAAAAAGAATCTTAAAGTAATTTTGGGGAAGATGAGACGGGGTTAAATAAAAATGCCGAATTATAATTTTATAAAAATTGCGAGCCCTTAACTTTATTAAACTTAAATGTATATAGGAATATTTACAATATATCTGTATATAGTTTCGCTGAAAATCCCTCCTTCGTGACATTTACACGCTTATATATTTTTTTTTATAAATTATCATTACTTGTTTCTTATTCATTACCATTCCTATTCCACGTCGTGATCGTTTAAAAGTCACTCATCAACGACGTCTTCTTTATCTTTTAGATTAGGTACAATATTTTATTATCGTTATTAAAAACTACTTGCGTATAGTAATAATAATTCTCACGGTAAAATTTGATTCAGACGGTATTTTTTCCTTCGCTTATTCCTCTGTTGTATATACAGTCTATGTCTGCCTGGCTACGACTGCAATCACAGACAATAGTCAAAAAGAAATAAACGGTATGGAAGAAATAATTTCGATTTCCTTCTTGGATTCATCTTAATAAATATCAATTATATATCGTTGCATCTTTTCATATTTCTCTTTCGGTTCGCTTAAAATAAATAAGTTTCTTGCTATTAGCTATATATTCATATTTTTTGGAAAGCTCTCATTCATCACCCACTGTAAACTGCGCATTGACACATTCTTTTTTTGCTTAGCTCATTCGTATGCACTTCTCTTTCGATCATATCATTCACACATACTCATTTTCAATCATTCAAAATTATCTCAATGATTTTTAGGATATGCCCATTTGCGATATGTTCTGCTTTAATTAAGTTTAACTCATTTTCTTTCCCGTCGCAAATTTTTCTTGTTAGCTTTGTTGTTCAGGTACCTTTAAGCTTGTTATTATAAATAATCATAACTGTTTTAAAACATAAAGTGATAATCCTGAAAAATTAATTTGTTATCGTTTATAAATTTATAGAAATCAAGAATTAATTCCATTACCATAGTTTACATGTAGAATTTCACTAAATTTTTTTTATTTATATAATTGAACTAATTGTAATATTAATTTTTCAAGATTTCAATACATATCAGACACACATATAAATGTTTATTTTATCTTATATGACATAGCGTCACAAATTACAATTTACTTAATAAGACATTGCATTCGAATAATTTTCATTTGTATCCTAAATACTTTAATGTTAAACTATAGCTTTGAAATTGATTAAAATAAATTTATATGCAAATGAATAATAAATTTGTTCTTTAGTTTCGTAAGAAATATTACCTAGCAATCAAAATTAAAGTATAAATTGACATTCCCTAAAAATGTAATATGATTACAAATACTCTAGTTCCAATGTTTGTAACGAGTAAGAAGAAAACTGTTCGGAAATTTTGCTATGTAAAAAAAAATCCCAAAAAAATATGAATAAAATGAAAGCCATTCTTAAATACATGTATATTAATATTATTTAATAAACGCACAGTCTTATTTGGCAGAGACGAACGTACAAATGGTTCTATCTCAGCATTTATAAAACAATAATTATTTAAACTCTGTTATGTTAAATACGAATTTGGTACTATTTGTATAGAAAAAGAACATGACGATTAACAGTACGACGAGGCAACGAATTCGTTCAGTATGACGACCTTATCCAAAGTGGATGAAAAAAAACTATCGATATTACATTTAACTGCATCACAATAATGTGACTCCTTAATTGAACGTCGATTACTTCTTAGACACGCATAACTTGTATTATGTTTTAAAAAATCTATAATATTTTTAAATCTCTTCTTAGTGTACAAAATGAATTGAAAATATCTATTGCTATTTTTTAATTGCTGTAAATTGGCTCTTCCTTTATCAGTGTTTTCATTTCTGTTACAAATACTATATAAATACAAATAAGTATCGCTTATTACTTTTATTCTTTCATTTTCTATTTACGGATTGTCTCATACTTTCTAGAATTTTTTAAATAAAATACTTTTTAAATTTCTATGAGTAAAAAAGAAATCTTGATAATACAAACTTAGTAGTAAAAATGTACGCTTTTTAATTTAACAAGCAAAGTCACTTTATGAATAAAAATTATTTCGCTATTTCTTTAAACGGAGAAAATAAAACTGATCACTGATAAAACAAGACACCACCATTTATACACTTTTTCAGCAATACTTATTATCGATATTTATCAGACTTTTAAGATTTAATCGACAATTCCGCCGTTACGACTTTACAACGTTACACATAGACGTCTCGCTAGAACGCTCTGTCGATTTAAGATTTACAATGATTTATTTTTATTTTTCCATTTTTTTCTAAACCTCATATTAAACTTTACTTATATTCTCGTATGTATACATATAAAATATAAGGCCGCCTCGTTTAATACACTGACTAGATCAGTTTCATATACATTTAAGGATATATTAAATTATTTATATATATATAATTTCTCTTCATCTTGGCAATCATCTATCTGTCCTTATTTTTTAAATTATTTAACAAAGGACTGATTAGCTATTTTATCATTAGCAACAAAAATACGTGAGGACCAAGTTGTTTTTTTTTTTTTTTTTTCAACAAAATATATTATTTTCGTATCTCTGATACCTTTATAGGTTCTAAGCATACGCACCCAACGAACACATTTTTCCTGGATTTATGAAATGTTCTGGCATGACTTCATGTAGGAGAACATTCCTGCGTTGCTTGCATTTTATATACATATGCATTTATTTTTGCACCTTAGGCCTTACTAGGGTCTCGTTTTTTTTGTAATATAATATAGAAGACTTTCTTTTCTTTATTTAACATCGCAATCGATGATTTGACACTGAATTGACACAAACGGACGTTCATAGGAAGATGTAGGAAGGCAAGGGACAGAACCAAATTAAAATTTCTTTAAATAGCGCATCCTGCAATTGAATATTTCGTTATCATATTCGCAAAAATAGCGGATTAATTCAATATATAGAAGAAAAAAATCAATTAGTCAACGAAAATTGTCTATTAGAAAAATGAAAAATTTGTAAAACAGATTATATTAAGTTAACAATGTTTAAGCCATTATTTCATTATATATTAACTAATTGGTTTTTTCTTAACAATTATTTAGCTCGTATACATTCCTACTATTCAACTAAAATATTTTAATAATTCAATTGAAATATCTAAATTATTATACGTATTTTGTTCTAACATGTGCTATATACAAAGATTAAAATAAATTCAGTCTAGTTTTTTAACATTTACGAGCTGTGTCTTGAAATAATCCGTTTAATTTAAGCAAAAATCAATAACAACAGTTGTTCACTATGTTGTCAATTTCAATAAGTATTATTTTTACAATTGAGAGTACCTTCAATGCCTACAGGACGGAGCTGCCTAACTAGGAACTGCTTAAAACATACAACAATGAAATAATTTCGAATGAACATTACCATTTCCTTTCGGTTAAGTGAATCGTATAGCAATACACACGCACTTGTTAGCAATAAAACTATACATACAATTTTATCTCGTAAAACAAAACATGAAAAACAAATAATCAGAAAATTATGTGTTACATTATTCACTATTTAAGTTTATAAAATGACTTTCATCCTGTGATACAACACGAATAAGTTAAGTATTTATCTAAAATGGTGAGTAATGCTTGCCTTCGAAAGTATTTCGTTGCGCGAACAAACTCTGTATTTTCCTAGTTTCTTAGTTATATTTTCGGTTCGGGGTTTGGCACGACTCACATTTTACGTATACGTAATAGATCATAAAAAAGATATATCACAGTTTTGTAAAACTATGAGCTCAAACCCCGATTAGTGTCAAAAGCCGGTGCTTTAAGAGAAAACTTTTCATCGCATTTTTTCGATTAACAAGTGTAAACTCGAACTAGATGAAAAAACTTGAAAAAGACTCGCTGTCTTCAACGTTTATAGCAACTTTAGGCTTCTTATGTGAGAACATCGAGGAGATTTCAATAGCGCGTCATTCAGATTCTTGAGAGTAGCCTAAAATATTGTTTTACAGAATTTTGCAAGAATTTTTCTCTATGTAAATGGAAATTACGCGTCGCCAGTCGCAGCTTATAAATTATTCTTACTTGTTTTCAAGAGAAATTCTTCATTTTACGTTATACACCGTAAATTATAATACAATTATTAGCTAATCAAGCCAATTGAAAAAAATCTACATTTCAATCGCCAGCCTCGAACTGAATGTTCTAAGTATATGTACAATTATTGGATTGCATGTCAACCAATCACGGCGTTCGAATTCGCCGTGACCGTCCACAGATTCAAACAAAATCGAACAATAATGTCGTCGTTAAAATATTTCATGCTAATCTCTTTTCATCTCCGCCTCCTCCAAAATATCTACAAATTAACTCTCCCGAAAAGCGCTATTGACAATCCCGCCCGAGGTTCTCCTCCACTCATCGACCCAAAGTCCTGACAAGGCAGCAGTCCCTTGCTCGTCACTTCTTGTCGAACAGCGGCAGCTTGCTCCTCACTGCTCCTTCACACACCACCAACCTCTGCGCCTGGCTTATATTACACAGCGGCGCCGTGCCTTCTAACCTTGCCCTCAATAAGGCGATCCTGCTGGGCGCCGAGACGTCGAAGCCGTGCTCGCCGGCCAGCCTCCCGGCGCCCGCCTGCTTGCGCTCGAAGTAATCGACAATCTTGGCGATGGTCTTGCTGGATGGGGCGCCGAGCTTGTCGAGTCTGTCCTCCCAACAGGCACTGTCGCCACCACCGAGGCTCGCTATGTCCTCGGACGAGTCGGTGTAGATCGAGCTCGTGCGGTGGTCGTCCAAGAGGAAGAGCGATGAGGCCGCCGAGCTGCTCAGAGTAGAAGCGTGACGGCGATTGGGCGGTTCAGGACTGAGGTCCTCACCGACGCAGCTCCAGAAGCCGGACTCGCAGCTGCCACGGCGCCGGGGTTCCCAGCCGTCGCGGAAGAGCGGGTGCGCGAAAAGACTCGCAGCACCGACTTTTGTAGCCACCTGGTAACAAGGTAAAGTGTCAGTTGTGATGTATCGATAGTTTGAATTGATATGATGATAAAAACTAGACTGGTGGTCAGATGTGAGCAAAATCAAACCTTTTTACACACAATGGATTAAGAATGTTTGATTGTAATGGATTGTCTTATGAGTGTAAGTTTAGCTCTATTATTTATGCAAAAGGCTATTAGCTACAGGCAAATCCTAACTGATTGCTATAATAAATAATATGCTCACGAATCATGAAAAAGCATATTACAGAATCTCGGCAGTACATGTGTGTATCACAAAGAAAATGAAAAACTTCCTAGCAGAGCTAAAAACGAGAAATACAACAGAGGACGATGTAAAATTCCTTCCACTTAACGGTTTACCCCATCAAAGCTTTTTTTCAATAAAGTCTGGCGGTAAGAAGATATTCCTTTATGATGATATTAACTGGTCGGCTCTGCTTGAAAAAACAAAGTTTCGGTCATCATAAAATTTCTGTGTGCGTAATAACATGATGAGGTTTATGAATGAATTTCATACGAATGAAGCTACAATGGCCCTGCAACTCACATTGTTTGCAAGTACAAACTCCAGAGATTCTGCAAAATGACAGTCTACAAAGATCGCAATGAACCGAACGCAAGCGGAGTAACCACACCAACCTTCTTCTCCCACTTCTTTCTGGCTGTAGGACTGCTCGGTTCCGAATTCGGCTTCTTCCTCTCGAGGATCTTCGCGATGTTATCGTTCTGCGCACCCTTGAACTTCCCCGCAGTCGTGCTGCTACTACTGCTGTTGCTTTCGGTGCCCGTCGTTCTCACGTCCTCGAGCGAGGGCAGCTCCAGACAGCTGGAGAACAAATCACCCAGGATCTTCTTTACGCCACCGAGCGCGTGGAAGGGATTGGCCGTCATGGGCCGGTAGTGAGGATCGCGTCTACTGGCAAGTTCGGCGACGCGTCGGGTCGAGTGACAGCGCGCCTTGTCGCACGGTGCCGTGGAGTTGGCGCAGGCACGCGCGTCTGCTGATTGACTGCGGAGTTTGGCGGAGCGACGGCTTAGAGGACGCGACTGACGGATCTCCCTCATGCTCGACATCAGTTCCTGGTCGACCGACTGACGCTTGTCGAGGTTCGTCTTCGTCTCGTTCTGGTGATCCGAGATCAGGTTGTCCAGGGTCTGCACGATCTCGGGGAAGGTCGGCCGCGAGCGTGGCTCATACTGTAAAATGTTACGAAAATCAGTTAAAATGTTTCAAGAGATTTATTAGCTTGTGATGCACTACTCTAATGTGAATTGCTTTGCATGATTTTGTAAAAAATTTCGGTAGTAAAAGATAGCTTTAAGGCGGAATGATGACAATTTAAAATTATTATTATTACTTTAAAGACTTCACTTTCCCATTTATACACGAACATAAAATCACATCAATTCAGAATCATTGTCTGACTAGTTCGTCTGCATCTACTTTGTCACAAATGAATAAAAATTAACATTCTATGCATATGACTTGTTTTTATTACATTCTTCTTTAAACACAGTAAAAACAACAGTATTATTGAAACAAAGAATATAAAAATACAATGAGTTGTTGAAAGATATTTTTGTTAACTCTAGTCACTTTGAAAGATTTTAAAAATACCAAAAAATATATATATTGAAATTTTCTTTCGTCAAAGATTTTTACAAGTTCGAGATAAGGTAGTATTTAATCAATATCATTATTAAAAACATCTTATTGAGACCCCCTAAGTGTCTCATAACAACTCTAAGCAATAAAATTACTGTTTATTAGCTTGAAAAATAGTTGTACTACCTCATAAATCACCCAAACAACCATCTGCCAATACCACGCAACGAAAAAATATAGGTAGCTCTTCCACTACTCCATCGAATTTTCCCAGCACTCCAGCCTGTCAACTCACCGTGCAACACTGAAACGCCAGCTGCAGAAACTTGGGCGGAGGATCGGCCGCAGCGCAGATCTCCGCCACGGCCAAATAATCCAGGCCGAAGTTATCCGACCTGGGCAGCACGTCAGGATCGGCAGGCACCCTACCAATCAGCTCGCACACGACGATCCCGAACGAGAACACATCCGACCTGTGATCGTACCACTGTCCTTTCAGGCACTCAGGTGACATCCAGTACGGACTGCCAACGGTGCTCAATCTGTATCCCGAGCTTGGATCCGGGATCTTCGCGGCAAGGCCGAAATCACCGACGACGGCCTGTAGCTGGCCCGTCGACTCGTCCCGCTTCACCAGAACGTTCTTCGAGGTTAGGTCCCGGTGGAAGAGGCCCTTGCTGTGTAGATAGGCCATACCGCAGGCTGTGTCACGGGCAAGCTTCATCCGCGTCTGGTGGGGCAGAGGTGTGTGACGCGACTGTATCAGCTGCTCCAGGCTGCCGCCGTTTATGTACTCCGTTAGGGCGTGCAGCTGGCCCTCGTGCACGCATACGCCTACGAACCTGGAAGTAGAGAGATGAGATTTCTATTAGAATTTGAATTTGCAACGAGAAACGATGATTTAATGTATGTATGAGATTGTTCTTTTGGCTGTGACTGCTTCCCGCGTATTTTCCAAACAACGTATAAGAAATTGAAAGTTCGTTGCGTAATTTTTCCAAAACTCTGACTGAATAAATAAAAATATGCGCACGTACTGCTAAAGCTAACACTACTGCTAATTGAATGTAACTTCTTTAAATATTTTAAACATGTAATTGTACTTCATTAATGACAGTTTATTGTAAATTTTAATTTTTCATATTAATTATATATATTCGAAAGAATCAAGTTAAATTATTTAAAATCAAGAAGGAAAGATAAAAAAAAATGAATATACTTTATCCGCTGAATAAAATTTCTTTTTATCGTTCAATGCATCGCGACGACGGAAACAAACTCAAATATTTAATATTTTCTTACGTAAATTTTTTTGTTTTATCTTTATTGTATTCACAATATTTCTTCGCAATGATGAGTTGCGAATTTATTGACGCGCACGAGTTTCATAAAGTTAGTCGAATAAAAAACGTGAGTCTTAAAAAGTGCAATGAACGTTTTTACAAATTTTTGTTAATAGCAATACCAATAAAAATAAAAGATTCCTTATTACCAGCCAGTACCCTCGTATTAAAACCCCTACTGCATAACACGTTAACAATTTCCCTCGAAAACAGATTCCCTCAAAAAAAGCTCTGCTCTATCTACTCTCACGCCCGATTAATTCCCGATGCCGAAGATAACCACGGACCGAGATAAAAGCGACGACGGCTGCACTGTATAGATATCTCGCACCGCACGCGCATAGTAGTCCACTTCCGTATAAAGTCCGCGACCTTGGGATACCGTTACGCTCGGGGCCTGAAGGTCCTCGACCCACTTGTCGCGCACGTGTATGTGTGTATATACCCTATACACACCGGCGTTGCAGCCTGCACCGTCGGTACGTCGCACTTTTCACGCATCTCTCGCGTATATGCGCGGCAATTGAGGAATCCAGTTCAGGAACCCAATTAATAAAGTGTTTATTGAACTTTTTTAAACGTGCGTCGACTGTCTTTCCCTTTACTTTTTTAATGGGAGGAGGATTTTATAGGGAGTTGGAGTTGTAGGACAATGTCGAGTCGTTGGTTACGTTCATTAATCAGGTATGGATGGTATTATTGAGTTTAGAAAGTGCATTCTCATGAAAAGCGACAGTTTCGGAGCGCGGTTCGAGCCGAGACGTTGTAGTTCTGGTGGTTCGGATCGGGGTTTGAAATATTACATGTTTGATAAATGTAAATACGTAGTATAGAACTTTAGCGATGTATCAATGTTTTGTAAGTTTATAAATGTTGAAAAGAATCTTGCTATGTTTTAAATATTCGTTTCCATATGTATACTTTATTTGTATATAGTACATGATCTTTACCTTCAGAATTGTTTTGGATAAACAATAACGTGAAAACTTAATGACAATTACGTTTTTCCATAATTTTTCAATATTTAAAGGTTTAAGAATATAGGTATGAGCCAATCATTTCGAAGGTTCTATAAACGTTTCATTTTCTCATTCTTCGTGTTGACCGACGTCATTATGTTTTTAAACTACATTTTCAAATTAAACGTTTTATCAAAAATATACCGGCTTTACTTCTTATTTCCACCCGACCAACTTCATTTTCACCGTGTATAATAATCCCTACCCGACACAATTCAAAACCACCCTATCTATATACTTTTACTTTTACGACGCCCTTATCATCCTCTCTCTTCCTCTGCTCTCTTCAAACTACAATTCGCAAAGATCTTATATACGCACTCGCACACTTGCTCGCGCGGCTCTTTATGCTCAGCTCGCGCGAACCTATTAATCCGTCGGCCGCGTTGTGTTTTCTCCTCGCGAGAACGCGCGCGCTCTTCTTTTCTCTTTTTTTTCTCTCTCTCTCTCCCCGCGCACGCGTCCATACACACACACACACACACACACACACACACACACTCACATGTATATATTCCTTTTACACATTCACTCTAATTTATTCCATTGAGAGTACAGCCCGCGCGTTTTTCTCGTTCATTAGGAGGCCTTTTTTTGCCCGCAACAGCTCCGATTGAAAGCCACACACGTATGTGTGTATTTTAGCGAGGATTGTTTTGATGATGGATGCGTATACGTTTAATTGTCTGTGTAAATAAAAGACGATGGGAGAGTTGCTCTCTCTCGAGAGAGTCGTTACCGAGAATCGGGAATAATACCACGATCAAACAACGATCGTCGGAGCAATTTTTATTATACATTTGCGACGTGTTTGGATTATATATATCGAGCGATATAGTATAGACACGATTTTATTATAGAGTAATTAACAGCGTGATGTGTACGGGTATAATGTTTTCCTAAACGCGAGCGCGAAAAGTAGATTAGGTCAGGCTGTGTAGTTTAAATACGCGACAATAAAAAGGAAAAATATGACTCAATGATCCGACAAAGGAGACGCAGTGCCGTGCAATCACGGCTTTAATCCTAAAAAGACGACGACGACGCGAGCGCGGCCTCCGAATCCCATTCAGTTCTAAAGTGTAAATATATAATATACACACTCTCTAATCGACGCGATTGTAAACCGGGCGAGAGGACACGAACACCGTTTTCGCCGCGCGTTGCGTAATCGATGCGCAAATATTATATATAAACAATATATAAAGCTGCATAGATATGAAAACAAAGATTGGATAAACAACGAGTATATAAATGTTTTCATTGACATGCGCGCTCTCGGACTGTACTTACACACACTCCTTTGTTACTTTTGATTATATATATTTGCAAAAAAAACAAACAGGTATATTTTCGGGGTGTAAGCGCGGACAGCTCATCGGTGGCTATTTTAGCGCCGGCTATTTTCTATTTCCAGCCAAAATTCGTGAAATCAGCGCTCGGTTATGCCGTGCGCGTCGTTATTTTAGATTTACTATTTAAAAGTTGGCGCGCGTGTGTCTGAGAGCGCGTGTCGAATGAAAATATATTTACCGCGCGCATCACAGCGAGGTTTACTACTTATTTGTAATTTCCTGCGCGATTGTTGTGTGACAATAAATCTAATATACCAACCTGAGTATGTTAGGATGGCTGAGTTTGTTCATCAGCTGCACCTCCTTGAGCATGTTGGGCCGGTTCGACGGAAGTTGGTTCATTTTCAGGACCATCACCTGCCCCGTCACTTTGTGGGTGACCTGGAAAAATAAACGGGAGAATCGCTCGTTAATGCTGTTATAAGCCATCGTGGGTCGAGAATTCGCGCGGAGTCATCGGGTGTATGTATATGAGAGTATTTGTGATGACGGGAAACGCGGTGCATCGATTTTTCTCAATTGAATGGGTGAAGGTGATGATGAGAATCGTTTGGAAGTGGGGGCGGTTGTTGTTGTTGCATTTGTTTTTGGTTAAATAAACTGTTGCTTAAAATAATAGCACTTGTGTAAATATTTCCTGTAGTTATGTGTTGGATATGATAATATAAGTGTGTATCTGAAGTTTGTATAATTGTAACCAAATAATTATGCTAAAATCATATACGCACCGATGTAAACTTCAGATCCTTAAAAACAAAGTCACAAATATTTTAACAGTATTTTGCTAAAAACCATGCGTACAAAGCAAACGAAGCGTATTATATTATAAAATAATATATCCCAGGCCAGGCACGATAAAGTTAAAATGCTTGATATAAAATTAAAGTCTCACTCTATACCCGTCCTTTATCTACTTTCATTCCTCGGCGCGGCCATAAAAACTTTTATCAGCCATTCAATTTTCCTCATTTAATTTTCAACGAGAAAATTACTATGATCGTACATAAGAAATAAATACTTTCTAATCTTCGCATAATGGTGAGAGAATTTCATATATTATACGCATTCTCGAGAAACAGTTGCAATTGTTATGCCACACGTGAGCAGCACGCGCCTCCTTTCTTTCACGAATTTTAGTATATATATATTTCTGAAGTTTTTTATCGTCGCACCGTGTTTATATAGTTTTATATTCGCCACGCGCGCGTTTTTTCGTAACCGAATTTTACACCGATCGCTCTTTTTACGCAATTACGTTATTCATATATACACCATTTTTTCTTTTCATTGTGCACCTGACGTAATTTTAATATTCAAATTTTATTCTTTTAAAATTTTTATCGCTTCCTTCCTGACTTTCGAAATTCCTGTGAAAAATATTTTGAAAAAATGCTTCAACTTCTCAACATGTTCCTTTCTCGTATACATAAAATTGATTAAGACCTTTTATCTTTACACCATATTCGTACGAATTACTAAACTATATTATGTAGTCCCCCACGATTACTTTTCTCAAAAAGTTAGAAAGCAACGTGCGTGCATAAAGAGCCCAATCAACATTGTAGCGACACCTGCGCTATATCCCCCATAAACTCCGATCATCCGCACACACATCACGTGAGAATGCAAAGGCCATCTATTCTCACCGCAACATCCGCGAGCGGAGTGAGAGAGAACCGCCTGCCGCACGCTAATGTGTAACGCGCATCTGGCCGACGCGCGACTCTCATCTCTCTCCCTCTCTCGCTAGCTCCTTCGAATATAATTAAGAGGGAAATCGCGCGGCGGTAGCACTTTCATCGCCGCCGCCGCCGCCGCGCGGAAACCCTTTTTTCTCCTCCCGCTGACTTTTACCATTGTGGCGTGTGCCGGGGGAATGCTCTCATAGCGACGGCGCCGCCTGGCTTTTCGGTGCGCGCATATATAGGAAAGTTTGAGGATGGAATGTATGCAGAGGGAGGAGAAATCGCGAGGCTATAATGAGGGAATATTAGAGTGACGTGGGTTGGAAAGACTTTTATAGGGATGATAAGCGAGTGAGGAAGGTTTTAATTTAATTTCGTAAATAAAAGTATTTCTTTGAGTGTAAGAGTTGGTAATTGAGATGTTTGAAAGTTGGGAAGAAATTTTTTAGATGGATGAGATTTTAAAGTAAGCGCTTGACTTGATGAGGATGAGGCTGGTTACATGATACGAAATTATGTCACAACTGTTACGAGCACGGGAAATTTGAATTTTACGGGAAATTTCACTGAAAATCGACGTTTAATTACTTTTCTTGAAAAAAAAAAAAAAAAAACATCCTTTTAGCCCGCGGTTATAATAAAACTTTGTGACGAAGCGAGAAAATCAAATTAAATACACGAGAAAACTCCATTTTTATAAATTCACGACCGATCCAAACAACAATGTAAGTCTACATCTGCGCGTATATATATTTGTGCATGCAGTACCTAAATTAAAACGCCACGAAAATAAATAACCTTTTTCCTTGGAACGACTCGATATCGAAAAAAAAACATTCCGCACTTACTCGAACGAAAGTAATTCCATTTCGGTCGAAGATAGAGTTATGCGGTTTATACGCGCGTGTATATAAACATTACACGCAGATAATAGCTGCGTACAGAGTGTGTAAGAGAGAAAAAAAGTGAAATTCCCTATTGTGTCATCATGAGAAACTATCTTAATTGAAATTTTGAGATACGTGAAAGTCGCAGGAAATGCGGGCATTTGTAGATTGCTGTTCTTGCATTTTTACATGAATAATGTAACGCGAACATATGTGTGTGTATCTGCGTTATAGATTACCTCGTGAAATTGGCAATTAATAGTTAAAAATCTTGCATGTGCGTATAATTAAGAAACTACAAAGAGTTGCCTTCACACGCAGTTCGTCGATATATAGGTATACGAAGGCGATGTGTTTTGTTGGTTTTCAAAATTCATCACGTGTGTACGAAAACTTTCCAGAGTTGTCTTCTACACAAAAATACAATTATTGTCAAGCACACGTTGTCTATTAATAACCGTCTTCAAATAAAACAAAAACCAATGCACTAAAGAAAAAACAACAATCACACGTGCCATCCCACGCCTCCGAACATATCTTTATCAAACCATTGAACCCCATAATCTTCTATAACCACTCCCCACATACCATCTATAATCTCCAATAATTTTCAACGAAACTCATTCAAAGAAAAAGTATACTTCCACAAAATTCCAAAATAGATGCTTGCAAGTACAACCAGAAACCTCCTCACTTCCGCAATACCAAAAAAATCGATACTACACGAACTTGAAAAAACTCACATGCACACATACATGCGAGACGCCGCAACGCGCGTTCGTTTGGCGCGGGGACATTTTGAATTGGCGCCAAGCCGTGACTCGGACGCTGCGCCGCCCGCTGCGAGCGATAATAGAAGAGATCGCGGATAAACAGAGAAGTCGAGATTTTCAGCTGCCAGCTAACCTAACCGGCGGAATTCCTTGAGCTCGTTTTTCCCGCTGCAGCGGCGTATACTTGTTTACTACACGAGTATAGTATAAGGTACATATACGCTTGTGACGTGTGTAAAGCGGGTATAGATCGATCGGGTTCGATCGGCGCGCCGACATTTATCGGGGTTGTAAGTATTCGATTTTCAGGTTGGACGATTTGTCTGGCTGTCGTTTCTTCAATTGCGGTTGGTGTTTTGGGTTGAGTTTAATGTTGGATAGTTAAATTCGAATTTATTGTATATCTTTTGATGAACGATGATTCAGTGTGTTAGACATTTTTAAAAGGACGCAAAACTGATGATTGTCAAATTAAAAAAAAAAAAAGTATTGTTGCAACATTAGGTAAGTATTTATTCAATATTGTAGTGAAATAAATCATAGAAATCTTTGCAACGATGCAGACCTATAGTATTTCACAAACCAAAATACTCAATGAAAATATTGTTTGGATTCATTGAAATTCCTGAAACTATTTTTAACCAAAGGTTAACATATTGCTGGCATCCATTTTTCTTTTTTTTAGTGAAAATCCGAAAAACTTTGGTATCCAAAAATACTCATTGCTAACTCAACGAGTTCTAAAAGAAAAGTTACCTTTCACCAGAGCAATAAAAATATTTACACTTTTCTTCATTGTTCTCAATTAAAGAACAACGAAAAAAAAACTAATACACATCTGACACGTAAGCCTTTCCAATTTTACATTCCTCAAAACACATCGTTATACCAATCATCGCAACTACATACCGATACTCAATTTTTCACCCACCTCCAATCTAACCACACTACACTCAAATGACTCAGCCAACTCGCGGAAAACTTCTCTCTCCCACACATATACGTGCATACAGACACACACAGAGAGCCTCGATCGCGATGAAATGGAAGTTGAATCTTGGCAACGCAGCTCGCGAGCGCGAATTTTCATGGTCGTGCGTTCGCGCGGAGATAGGTATCGTGTGCATGCGTTCGCACACGCATACGCGCTCGCAGGGAGAAAGCAACGTTTGCACCTTTTTCTCTCTCTCTCTCTCTCTCGCTCTTTCTCTCTCGCGGAAAGGAAGCGTTCGAACGCTGGATTAGAAAAGCGTATAGAGAAGATGTGTATGTATGGGTAGAAATTGTGGAGGTAAAGATGGGTATGATATAATTCGAAGATATAGGATGTGTTGAGGAAAACTGCGGTAGTTTTTTTTAGTAGATGAGAAGTAGAAGGAAAATGGTTGGCAGTCGGTTTGCAATTGAGGAAAATTTGAGATAATTTAACTACGGTTAGTGTAGATTAATTACGTTCACTAGGAGACATTATTATTATTAAGTACTGTTAAATATAATTGATGAAAACACAAAGTTTATAGTAAACTACTCCGAAATTTTATCAAAACTGAACTATATTATAAAAAATAATAATTTTTTTTAAATAATATATTTATATGTAGTAAAATCGCCACTATCTGGTAGCTTTTAAGAAAAATTCCATATATAGTCAATTAAAAAATGTAATTGGCGTCTTGCAGTAGAGTATAATTTATAACAATGGATGTGTCACTACACTAGAAGCATATTATTAGAGTTTCCAAAGTTTTTTATCATCCTATATAACAGCTACAAACACGTTTTTCTCAGTTTATGTTTTTCAATTTTCCGAGGAGTATTGTTCACCTAGTTTTTCTCTCAAAACCCGCCACAGATATTTTATGTAAATAATTAAGTCACTAAATTTAACGTCCCTTTTAATGGGCGTGCGCACTCTGCCGCTATTAAACCTCGAGTGGAAAAATAATAGACAAAAATATATCTTTAGCGAAAATGAAAATAAACGAGAAAAAGTAGGTAAAGGATAATCTTAGCGCCCTGGATAAGAAACTTTATATACACGCTTACGTGAGGCATATCACGTATAGTTTCACGCTGAAAGTAGAAAACAAAAACTGTGCATAAAACGTAAAGATATAAAACACAAAAAAAGTAAAATTGGATTAATGACTAAATACCGCGGTAAAAGCTTTATATTCTAATTCAGCTCTTTTAGTCGTATCTTTGTATACAACTTGTAATTAATTGGAACACAAACAAAGCATATATACGCGATCCGCAAATAATTATACTATATATACATATATATTGACACAGCTGCGTTAGCGCAATTTACATCTGGAAAAGCTATAATGACGCCACACACATATGCGCTCGTTCGCCGGAACTTTCTGAAGTTATAGATTGTGAAAGCAATGTTTTCACTGGACTGTTTATCGTTTTAAAAAAATGAAGACACGGTATAATAATGTCGCCGCCCAGCCGCACATGCACACACACTGTACACACTTTTTCTAATTTACGACACACACGCGCGGCCGTAGTTTCTAAACGGCGACACACACGAGCGTAAAAACGCCACTTTTAATCGTAATTCCGCGAAAACCAAAGATAAAAATCCACGAGGGCAAGTGCGTGCTGCTTCTCTATACGGAGGAGTTTCTAATGATTATCGTCGTGATTTTAATATCAAAATTTACGTACTCTCCGCGAACGAATTATCCACTCGTAAACTACAAAGTCAATCATCTTTTATTTTTTCTTTCTTTTCGCCGGTAGATTAGAAAAGCTGCGCAGCCGCGTGAAAACCAAACACAGCTCTGCGCGTGTGTATATAATAACGACCGACTAACACACACATTCATACACGCACCGTTTTTGCTCTATGGGAAGAAAAACAATGAAAAAAAAGGAGAAGGATCGGCGGATCGCGTGAAAATCGGTAATTGAAGGCAACGACCGGCGGCTTAGCGCACGGCATCATCATCTAGGTTACACGCGTTTTTGTTGTTGTTTTTTCGAAAGTTCGCATTCAAAAAAATCTATGCACACATATATACGTATATACTACGTACACAGGTACACTTTCGAATGATGAAACATTTGCATGCAAATGTATTCCGCGTTTGTAATTAACGTGAAAAGTGAAAATATTAGGTGAGTGCGATATATGGGTGTAGCGGAGAGAGGGAGAGGATGACTTAACTAATTGGGTGTCTTTATGGGCCGCGTTATATGCGGGATCGTTTTGAAATGATTTTGAGATACCGATTGAATAATGACGATGATACAGTTTTGGAAATTGGAAGTGATAGTTTCTCGAATTGAAATTAGATTATTTGAATGAATAAATTAGAGGTTTCGTGAAATCTGTTAATCTTCTCCTTAATTAAGTCGCCTAATTTGACTGTATGAATAAGTGTATATGGGGTCGTATATCGTATACGACATATGGAGATTTACACTTGATGTATATTATTATTGATTTTATTAGAACAGCCAACAATTAAAATGCTATCAAGAACCCAGTTTTGGGTAAACTTGATAGAAGATACTCAATTATAATGACCGATTTAATTCTTTAACCAATAATAAAATTTCTCTATTTTATCTATAATGTACCTAATTTTTTTTAATTGCCCAGTAATTCTATCCCCAATATCGTCATAAATCAATAAAGAAAACGACGTTTAGAAAAAAGCAATAGAAAACCGCCTGTCCCAATTAAGAAATGAACAATATAAATTTAACAAATACTTCATTGTATTATAATTACAAACTATATTTATTTTCAAGCTAAGAAAAACCTCCACGAAACAACCAATTATTAGACCCAGCTCACATCCACGTCACAACGAGGAAGACATCACGAACGCTGAGAGAAAGGAACAAGTCTCATATACGTATCGGCTAAAAGTGAAAATCGGAAGACGAAGAGAGAAAACGCAAATTCGTCCGAAAACGCACTTTACATTCGCACACTCGGTATATATACTCTCCTTATATACGCGAGAGAGCAGGAAAACAACGCGTGTATTTTCTAGATTCGAGGCCGATTTTAACGGAACAGCGGATACGACGCGCCTGATAATAATTACGATGCCTCGCGGCCGCCGCCGCCGCGCGTAAAACGCGGGCAAGCGCGATTGTTATGCGCGTGAGCGCAGGAGTATAGCAGTAGTAGTATAGTAGTAGTTGGTTCTTTATATGTATGCAAATATATGTGTGTGAGCTTGAAAATTTAGCTTTTCTTTAGTAGCTAGAGTAGTTTTTTTTAAGTAACTGTCCGCGCGAAATTATTATGCGGGCGGTGGAGGAATGCTTTTCAATATATAGTTTATATTGCTCGGGATGGAGGAGAATCCTTACAGTTATATCCGAGAAGAGATTATCAAGTATGCGAGGATATACGTGTATAAGAGAGAAAGATGAATTTTGGTCTTTTTTCTTCTTCTTCTAATTAGCTTTATCCTATTCTTTAGATAAATTGACGATGCCTTTAACGGATCTAATTGATTCTAATTGCGCGAATGTCCCATCACGTCAGTGACATTATTTATTTTACCAATTTCGTGTATAATATGTATAAACGACACAGCTAAAACACTCTCGTTCCATATATATGTACATCCAGGTTTAGCGCGGCGATAATTTACTTGTCCGACGACGACAACAGCTTTAGCATTACGCACAAAGCTTAATTAGCTTTTTCTCCGGAGCTCCGAAAGAAAACGACAAAGAAACATTTGTGTAATCAGTCAATTAGCCGACCAAAAAAAAAACAGGCGAGTAGGTGGTATACAGACGAAAAAGGATCCCACCGAAAGCGGCAATCAATTTGAAAGCCTCCGCGCCTACGACCCTGGAAGCTCGATTATTATTTACCCAACTGTAGGTTTCACTGTACTATTTTAGAACCGTTCATTTTCGTTTAATATTTTACAATCGCTGTAGTTTCGAGGCTAAGCGCGGCTACAGTTTCATAAAAAGACGGCAGTAGTATCCGCATATATCTACACTGTTTTCAGGGAAGTAACCAAACCAGATATATCTATCCCCCGCACCGACGTGTGACATAACTTCCTCTATATACTTCTCGCGAACCCACGCACGCATCTCTCCCGCGGCCTAAGGAGAAAAAAAAATCACCGTAACGCAATCCCCGCGATATATGAGATACATCACAGGCTAAATATTTTTTCTACCGTGTACCTATACTTACGCGGGCAAACACGTCCCGTTATACACAGCGCTTCCGACACCCGAGAGTAGAGCACTGCATAGACGCGTATAATATGTGCAACGATCAAACGCGTATTGGATTTCTTTAGATGCGGCGCTCCCGAAAATGCGATAGAAGACGCTGACGTAACGTAAGAGAGACAATGGCGAGTGTCCGAGTGGAGCGCGGGAGTCCTTGAACCGGCGGCGAACCGCGAAAAAGACGCGCAAAAAGGCGCGACAAGGACGTGTGAAGCGCACGCGCCTATATCGGAGGTTGCGGCGATGATGATGGGTTTTGGTTGAATTATTTCCGATGATTTGTATGTAAGATACACGACTTATTCTTTTTATTCTGAAATGCTAGAAAAATATCTTGTGTAGTTCGCACGTGCATTGGATAACTATATAGTAGGTGTAACTTTATATATGAATTTAAAAATAAGTGCTATACACTAAACCGTTGTTTTCGATTACGCGTGTGCCGTAGATTTCGACCTCGAATCGTGACTTTATGACCTTTGGCATTAAATAGCTTGAAAATCTGGTCAATGACCCTCAATTTTGTTCAGGAGAGCGTGTTATTTGAATTTACAGCTGGTTGCTGTAAGAATTTCTTATACAACATTTTTCTTTTTTTTTATTTTTAGTAAAATATTGTATTTGTGATTCATTATAAACAAAATCATGATGTCCGAAAAGAATACGTTCAATAAATTACCATCGCATTTTAGCTAATATAATAATTATTCTATTACTTATTGTTTTGTTTCACGAAAGAATTATCTTGATAATGTAAATGACAAATAGGTTAAGACACTAAAACACGCATGAAAACAAATCGTTAATGAAATAAAAAATATTAAGCTACTGTACTTGGATTAATCAAGGATCATCATTACATCGAAGTCCCGATACCTCACATTTAATAACTACGACTTCATTAATATACCGACTATTAGGATATTCAAACCTATACATTTCATCGAATAAATTCATATATGAATGAACCATTAAAAATCCTTTTAACCGCGTGAAAAGACTCTTAATCACTTCTCAAGCATTATAAATGAAAGGAGAATCACTTGAAATTCATTCTCAAATGCGTTTCATCTCTTCCTAGCATCGTAACTTGGTTTTGTATTCAACTGCGGGGCGATGATTACGCTGCAAGTATAAAAACGCGAATTAACTTCCGTACCGAAGTATAACATTAAGTATAGCTCCGTTAATAATTTCCAAAGCCGAGCTATATATGCGTATACTTCATTGCTTCTCCTTCCAACCGTCGAATAACTTTATCATAGAAAATAATTTCGCCTACTACTAATCATCTAAAATCATCGTAAACACGTAGAATTTGTATTACAACCCAATACGACAATCATAAACATCCATACTCGTCTCGCACCTTTCCCAAACCCAACGCGCGCATCACGCACGTTTTCCCAATAAAGCCACTCGGTGAAAGCCCATTCCCTACAAACACACATACACATATATCGAAGGTCCGAGCCTAGCTCCTCCTTATCACAACCACGTACTTACACATATGCGCTCGTCTTTCTCCTTATACACATCAGGCGCGCGAAGAAAGGAGGCGAGCTGTGCAGCAGCACGGCGGGCTTATTAGAGAGCGGCCGTGCACTCCATGGCCAGCGCCGCGTGACGATGCCGAACGTTCGTACGGCTTTCTCGCGCCACGAGAGAGGAAATGCGACCACCTATAGCACCGGCGCAAGGTCGTTCGACGAGGAAGATGAGAGAGAGAGAGAGAGAATTTTTGGGATTTCAAATTTCACTTTTTACGTTAATTGTGAGACTAATTTGGAAATTAAGGAGGTTGAATCGAAAAAAAATTTGGTGCTGAATGAGAGGGAAGTGGGAAAGTGCATATTGAAGGTGTATAAACGTGCAGGTTTCAGAGATGTATGTACATACGTGGTAATTAATAAGTATAAGCAGGGATACGGAAGAAGATCTCGAGTTATACAACACGTATATAATAAGCGGTGGACATCACAGTCCACATATTATGAATTATATAAATCAAAGCGTGCAGAAAAATTTCGTACACTGCAGCATTTGCATACGGCACGTGCCCGACTATTACCCAAGCAATTACCACCTTCTAGTATGTGTATATAATTATACGGTTACTCTTCTTCTCTCACTATAGATGTGCTATTATTGCCATCACGAGCATTCAATCGCACCATACGTAATAACTAAAATATACAGCGATTGTGCAACCATTTGTATTTAACGAAAATAGATCTTCCACACCTCCGCTTTGTGTGTGTGGGGGGATATATTCTCCGATATTTAAATGGTAATAAATCGCCGTTCAAAAATAAAATTCTCGTGTGGCTATCTATTGACAGTAGAAAATCGGAAGGCTCGGTAGCCAAAAAATATTTTTCATTCCATGTATATAGGTGCGTATACGTGTGACCCAAAAGCCGTGCGGCACGTGACTTTATCTCGTTCTTGTTGTTTTTGTCGCCGAATTCGTATTTATATAGTCTCTTGTTTTCAATAGTTTTATTATTATGTAAATGAACAATTAATTATAGCGAAATCACAGCAACACACCTGAGGTGGTTTCGATTTCCAATGGGATTTCGTGTTATGCCAATGACAATGTTATTTTTATCTTATATACGAATTCTTTATTCTTTCGAAGAGAAAAATACCTTGACTCACCTTTTATCACAATACATATTCTTTTAAAAATACCGAACCGTATACTAAAATACACTTCCATCGCATTAATATATACATTTTTAATTAAAAGTCGCGTTAAAATATATACATCTGTGAAAAGTGTCTACAAATAAATACCGCGACTTTTTCCCCCCATTGTTTTCCTACATCTATACGTACAAACAATGCGACAACGCTGTTTTTATATAAATATATATACGCGCGCGCGCGCGACCGAGAGAGGAAGAAAAAATCAATTCGCGTGAGAATAGAGAGTGGAATGCAATCCGGAGATTACAGGAAACGTCGATTTACGTAGGAAGAGTCATCCTTTCACTCTCCGGCTTAAAAAAAAAAAGAGGCGCGAGCGCACCGGCTCGACGCGAGGTGTGTGTGTGCGAGAGCGCGAAAGCCATTTACACACGCGCTCTCGACTTTTGTGCCCGTAATATTTTGCCGCTTAATCGGTCGAGACATTCTCGCGCGCTCTCTCGCCGATATGCACCTTCTGTAATAAAAAAATTGCAGCTTTTATGTAACGGAAGTTGAGAGATATTCGAATATGCCGAATGCGATGAAAATAAGAAAAATGCCTGTATGTATATAGTTGTGTAAGGCGTGATTTTTGTAGAAAAAAAAACGCTGGTATTAAGATACTACGCTCAAAAGAACGCTACATAATAAAGACTAACCAAGTGATGTCTGAGTCAGTTGCATTTAAATCCGGAACTCTGCCGTTCTTTAATTCCGCCACTATACACCTGCGTGCTCGATATAACGGAGAAAAAAAAGGAAATTTCACAAAAGTGCAGCGCGCCGATCAATGGCCGGTGCAATAAATGGTACACTTGCGAGCTTGCACTATCTCTCTCTCTCTCTCTCCCTCTCTCGGCCCATTGTAAATCAATAAACCGATAATCGCGGGCTCGCGCGCGCGCTTTATAAAAATTATCTATAATGGGCACTTGACTTTCAATTAACCGTTATATTTTGTATTGTCGGTACGCTTGTGTGTGTGGTATAGTGCAGCATCAGCAGCCTGTGAAAAGTTTTTCGCATGTGTATAATAGACGAAAAACGTAACGCAACAAGTGTATAAGGTTTCGAATGTATTATTATTATTGTAAATGTTTAGCCGCCGGTGGTTATTTACTCGCGGCGTTATATTAATGAGATTTATTTAGGAAATTGGCAAAATTTCAATGCTAATGAAACGAGCGCTGCGATTTAAACTCTCAACGCTGACTAATCTCGCTTTTTTTTGTTTTACATGAGCTTTAGAACGCATAAACACATTAATAATCGTTTTGAATATATAGCTGCTGCCTTTTTTTTCTTCGGGCACACTGCTGCACACAGCTCGTGTATATAATTATAGTGGACTTGGTATCGCGCGATAACAATGTCGTTAATTTTTACGAAATATCTCTTACTTGTTTCAAAACACATGTACATATACCAGCACAAAAAAACTCTATATACGTAACGAAAGTGTATAATACTTCTTGCCGCGACATTGACAAAAATCTCTCCCTCTCTTACGTTATTCACGTATAAATAAACGAAAAATCACCGCTTGCGCATATACGCGCGAGTAAAAGTATTTACGCACACTCCGGTTAATATCAAAAAGTACATTACGCGCATTTCAATTCGACAAGGTGAACGTACTAGTCCCGGATATATTTCCTTTTACACACGTGATCTCCCTCATTATCACACCGTCGTCGTCGGCTTCTTGTCATTATAACACCTCTCTGAAACAATAACCTAAGTATACGCGCGACCGCGGAAATTTCCCCGCATACACGCGCGTTAGGAAAAACGTTGCGCAACGGTGCGACCGCGCCAAAACGCGCATCGGCCCTCCGAGAAAATCTCGCACGTGCGCGCCAGATTAAATAACTCGTCTTCCTCGTTTTTATATGAGCGGGATAATTGAGCGGTGGAAGTAAGTGTGTGTGTGTGTCTAGTTGCGAGATGTGATGGCTTTTTTGGGACCCCGAAGCGTTTTAGTTGCGTCGCGGTTGATTTATAGCCGGCGAGTGTGTATATAGAGTTCGTTGAGAAATTTCGGCCGTTTGGCGGGTTATTACGCTTTCTTTGGGCCAGGTTGACATTATGGTGGTACACGTGGGTTATGACTAAATGCCGGGTGTGGAAAGAGAGTGGCATAATAGACGTGAGTGTTATAGATTCGAGAATCTTCTGCTCAGACATTTTTTCCTTCTTGTTTTTCTTTTACATGAACATTAAATTATGTATAAACTTCCTATCGATTCGTTGCAATGTTTTTGACAGGATACAGAAAAAAATGCTTTCCGTTATGAAACTCAAAATCGAGAGCTGTTACTGAACGTTTGAGTTAAGAAGCTTCAAAAGATCTACACTGTTAGAAATTTTCTAAATTAACTTCATGGAGGTACGTTAAATTTGAATTAAATTTCTGTACCTCCGTAAACTGTTTCATTAACATTGAACGACATGGAAAATACCAAAATGCCTCAACGTTTTAATCCACAAAAATCCTTTTACACACTCCCACCACCGCCACACTCTATAATTAAATTGTTTTCTAAATCCACCTGTGTATACCTACTCCTGTGACTTGGATAAACATCTTCAGTTCTAAACTATCAGATATATCATGTATACCGGAACCACTGACCACAAACGAACAACGCCCGAATTTCATACATATTCTCTCCAATGTATTATTTACTCACACGCGCTCACGCAACTCGCGTATATACACCCGAAATTTCACGCCAGCTTATAATATATATCCCATATCCGAAAATGCAAAACACTCTAATTAAATTTCGGAAATAAAATCGAAAGTTATATACATATACCCGCGATGAAAGTCTCTCTTTATACATTCGCGGGTTTACATAAACCCCCGGCGAGAAATTGCACCATATTATATACATTCGAGTGAAATCTCTCACCTGCGCGCGGCTCCCATATATAACACCTAATCGAATCATATCAATCCGAGGCGTATCACGTTACACACATATCACATAAACATGCGCGAGCGCGGCGATTCTCTCTTTGTTTTTCCGTTGCGCCCTGCACGCAGCGTCGGCTTTTCCATCGGAGCCCCACGAAAATAGAACGCGTGGGCCGCTGGGAGAAGACGCGACGACGACGATTCTCTGTGTTGTTTTCGGTTCGCTTCTCGCGCAGACGCAGTAAGTCGTCGTCGTCGTCGTCAGCTGCGGTGCGGGAGATATAATTTATCGGGCGGTGGGCGATGGCTGTTATGAATTTATATATCGGGGATGATGTGATTGTTATGTCGCTGGGGATGGACAGTGTACGCGGGGTTCGGTAGGTTGGAATCTGTGAGAAGGGTCTAAATGTAGATAAGAAAGTAATGAACTTATCTATATAGTTTTGGTGATTGATTTTTGACGGAATATTGGATTGAAAGTGAACCGCGCGAGCATTATTTTGCGCGTACACTTTTATATCGATAATAATGAAATTTGAATATCGAATTTCGTCATCTCTTTCATTGCAATTCCGCGAGAATGATATTACGTATACTGATAATACCAAATGTTTATAAATCATTGTATTTCTATATTACCAAACGAAAATTTATTCATACGACCAGAAATTTACGAACACGATGTTTTCCCCCAGAAACAGCGGAAAAATACAAAGACCTACATTCGAAATTAGCAATAACCATTTGTCCCGCTAATTTCGTAGTATATTTCAGATTATCAAGGAGCAAACAGCGCGCGGCTCGATCCCAAGTTATGATAAATCGCGTGTGTAGCCTAAATTTAGCCTGGAATCGAATCGGAATATGACGCCGACGAAAATGAATAAATTATTTATATACGACGTACATAACTTGCATAAGAATAAAGTTCGTTATTTACATCTTCATCGCTCGCCTTATGTATATATATATTTATGAGAAATCGCGCCATGTAGATATACAATACCTAGCGATAAATTATCACGGGAAATTTGTTTAGAGCATAAATATTGCTCTATTAAGTAAGCTATACTCTAGCTCTCACCCTCGCATGCGCCAAAAATTTCGCGACTCTCGTATTATTACAAAAGCTGACACGGAAAATCTCGTTTACGAAATCGCGCTCTAACCTATTATATACGACTTCTCTACGATCTATAGTATACGCACACCTATCTAATCTCCCCGCACTCGATCTAATCATGCCGCACACACTCTACTCTGCGATAACCACCAAACCATAGGAGAGAAAAAAAAATGAAGCATAAACCACAAGCTTCCTATATTCATATACATAGGTGTGAGTGTGTGTGTACCAAGGCTGCGTCAAGGTCGCGTTGTCGTTGTCGCGCCGGCCGGCCGGCATTGTTATACAAGGCGCGCAATCAAATTTCGGAGAGGATTTATGCGTGTACAGGTACGTGCCAAGGGGAATTTTTCCGCGACCGGTCTTGAATTTTGTATATATAAAGAGCGACGGGTCGTGGAACTCGTGTAATGGGTTATGTCTTCCGAGAAGAGGAAGGCAAACAGAGGTTAGTCATTAACGATGGTCGAGATTGTTCGTATGGGTGATAAAAAGGTCGGTGTTGAGAAACTATTATTCGATGAGAATGTGTATGGGATATTAGAATGTTTATTTAGAGAAAGAAATTCAAAAAAGTTTTTATTGTGAAAGTCCGTTTCAACGGTTGTACAGCGGTATTGAAAAGTAGAAAGATTTAGATGACAAACAAAAAAATTATACATGTAAGCATGAATATCATTTAATTGTAGAAAATGTCATTTATTTACTTAAAAACCTTTTATTTTGTATCTTTTTGTTTCTTAAAAGGTTTCTTTATTATAAATTTGACGATCAAAATTATTGAAGAATTAATTATGTGCAATGTTAGAGCTGATTGTTTATAAATTTTCATGATTTATCTATAAACAATTAGTTCCAACTTTGCATTAAATTAATTCTTTGATAATTTTGATCGTCAAATCGATAGGTTAACGTTTCAAGAACAAAAAGATACCTTGAATATAAATACCGAATAAAAAATAAAAAATGTTTGAGAAAATATATGACATTTTCGTAACGTGTATAATTTTCTTTAAAAA